>JAQGAZ010000022.1:0-157381 GCA_034692225.1 Polydesmus complanatus
GTATTAGATATTTTATTTATTTCTTTTGAGTTTTAGAATTGCAGTTAGAGTAAATGTAGCTTTTTCATTATGAAATTGAATTACCAAATCT
Source organism: Polydesmus complanatus (assembly GCA_034692225.1). Lineage (NCBI taxonomy): Eukaryota > Metazoa > Arthropoda > Diplopoda > Polydesmida > Polydesmidae > Polydesmus > Polydesmus complanatus. The sequence continues at coordinate 92 of JAQGAZ010000022.1, forward strand.
GACGAAATCGAAATTTTAATTTTTGTTAAAAAAAATTCAACTCTCCTATTGAATAAAGATGTTGACATGTCCATTCAACAAATGCAGACAACCTACACTTACGTAGGGTTGTATTTGGTTGCCAGTTTTGAACGTTCGTGGCCGTAATTCCGGAAGTCATCACCTCCGGCCATCTCCACCGCATCGCACTCTACCGTACCATATAATCATAGGGTTAAAAAAAACTTCCCTTAAAAGAAGTCGAAGCGATTTACCCCGTTCATTTTTTTTTTCTTTCCCTTCTCTCGTTTTCAGAGTCAGGGCTTACTACCGCCTTATATAAGCAAGGGCAGAGGTCAAATGTCACACATCCTTATCGTCATAACGATGCGAACGCGCGTTCGGATACTTTATTTTTTTCTTCTTTTGTCCATTTACACGTGCGAAGAGAGAGTTCAAGAAAAAAAAAAAAGCAGGAGAGGGTAAGAAAAGGAAGGGCAGGGTTAAACACGACGGTCGTTTATGAATCGTGTCCAGGGTTATGTCAAGAAATGGAGGGTGGCTTTTGAGAAAGGGTTGGAAGGGGAAGCGATCGGCGTTTTTGAGGCTCATTTGATGCGAAAACGTGTGCCTATGTGTTGGGGAAGGGGTTGTAAGGGCGAGCGAATCTTATCTTAGCCCCACACGCGTATTCATAAGGAAGGGGAACGTGTCCGGTGTTTGATCCCTTTCCTTGTCATTCGTATTTAAAAAAGAAGAAATATAAAAAAAAAATCGAGTCAAAGGGTTTTATTAAGTGCTCCGGTGCGATTTTTGTATGGAGAGGAGATGGTCCGTTAGATCGTACTTAAGGGGTCCAAAGGGTTTAGGGATTCGTGTTTTTTTTTTCTTCTTCTTTTTTTATGCTTATGCTAATTTGTGGAGTGATGCGGTGGAGTCGCGTGCGCGTTCCTTCTCAATGTTATTATTACGGATGTGGCCTATTTCGACATCGTATGGTTTTACAGGTCATATTTTTATTTGGGCAACTAATTTTTTCTTTTTTTTTTTTTCTTTTGATCTTGGTCATAGTACGTGAAGATCATTAAAGTAAGTTTACTATTAGAAGGTATGGTTTGGTTAGGTGCACTGTACCTTAGTTAACTCTGAAAAAGTTATTCAATTTCTGTATATTGCATAATAAGTATTTGGTATTTTCAATGGAGTATTACTGCCTTATTATATTACAAAATTTTGCTCAATTTTTTTTATGTAAGAGTTTAAACGAAACGAAGTTGTTTTTTTTTTCGTTTATATGCGGTTTTTGTTGCTTTATATGCGTTATATTTAAATTTAATAATATAAAAGTGGAGGAAATACGATCTATGATAATTATTTGATGGAAAATGTTTCGTCTTTTTCATTTTGTTTTTATTTTGCAAAAGCAATTTTTTTAAGTTATTTTTGTGTAATTTGCATGGCATTTTCAAAATTTGTTATTGGAAATTTTCTAACTTAATGTTAGAGGTTAATTTTTTTTTTTTTTGGAAAGTTATTTGATTGAAGCAACCTACGAACATTTAACCATAATATTATTTAAGAATTCTAGTAGACTTACTTTTTAAATTTAATTTAAATCTTTGCAAGAAATTGATATAAAATTAAATTTTTTATTTCGGTTTTTAAATATACAGTACATCTTCAACCTTGAGGTTTTTTTTTTTTATATTATCATTATACTGTAATTTTTTTTTATTACACAATTTTTCAAAATTGCATTTCTATTGAGTAGTTTAGCTATTTTAAAATAAAAATGTATTTTATACAGTGCTTGTATTTGCAATTTTTGAAACGTCAAAATTAGCAGTACTAAGCTTTAAATTCAATTGAATAATATAAATTTGACAATTTGGCATAATTATATATTGTGAACATTATTTTACGTTAAACAGTTAATCATTTTTATGCACACATAATAAAGTTTATACACGAATCGTGGTTTTTTTTGACACGTTTTATCAAATATTTAAGCTTACAAATATATTTCAAAAAGGAACAATAGGAAACATTTTGTATTACCGGTACACAATTTCATCCTGAAAATCTTAATATATACAGTATATATTTTTTTAAAATTACATTTAAAGTAAAATACTTTAATAAGTAATAACACTTGAGACGATTAATTATTTAATTAGCAAAATATTGCTTTATTTATTTTTCATTCTTGTCAGTTTTACAAATCTCGCCAATCTTTTTAACATTTTTTCAGTTATTTTTTTAATACAGTTTATACATATCATTTTAACATGCTTATACTCTATAGTTTCCTCTAAAATTGTGGTCACTACTCAGTTTGTTTCGATTTTGATTGGTTGATATTGCTACTTTTTTGAAAGTATTGACCGTATTTATTAATTATTAAGAATTTATGTCGTATAAAATCTAGTTTTATAATGACGCATGTTGAAACTGAAGTGTAAGTTTAGGTTGGTAGTTACAAAGCTACCGATAAATTAAAATCCAATTCTAATACTCTTTAACAAGCAAAAATCTCAAAAGACAAATTTCGAGAAAGCAAAATTTTTTCTTAATTTACAGTAATCTAGAAATAAATTAAAATTGATTTTCAGGATCGTGATCAACATTTTTATGCAATATTAATATATACATTTTATTTTTTTTTACAAAAAAGAAAATTCTTTAATTTAATTAAAATGCGTTCGCACATTTCGATTCTGTAGATGAAAATTAAACCGAATTTTATCCCGGGAATTTCTCACTGACATTCGAAATTATATTTATCCCCACTTTCAATTTTTTTTTTCTTCTCCTCCATCATTTTCTCCATATTTCTTTTAAATTAGTGCTTTAGCATTTTCTTGTTCTATTCAAGTCTACTTTCGTTGAATCGCGATGAATTGTGGAATATTTAATACTCTTAGGAGTTTATTGGATTGAAGCTTCATTGTCGCATTGGTTGAATGAAGCCTTTCGCTCGAACACATACATTTCTTATATGAAATTTAATTGAAACGAAGAAAAAGGAGAGAGAGAGGAGAAGGGCTCTAAAAAAATCACAAATTAAATTTTCGGCTCTTGTGTGTATACATAGGGAAATGTTCGGATGAAATTTAATAAACTTTTGTCACGGCTGCGATCGCTCTCGACGTTGCTTTATTTCCACTAAAATTATTTTCTCTCTGATGTTTTCGATCCGGTCGGCAGGAACGAATGACGTTGGGTTGAAGTGGGCGGGGTTAAAGGTTTTCACACTCTTGGAGAGAATTGAGAAGAAAAAAAAAAGCCACTTCTATAATGTTTGCGCGCTTTTCATTAGTTTAATAGCGTGTCAACATTTATTTTCATCTTAATATGTAAATGACGCGTTTTAACTTTTTTCTCCAATTATTAATCACGTAAAATAAAATTTAGACAAGGGGGATTTTTTTTTTTAGGTTATTTAGGCGGAAAAAAAAATTTCTTCACTTTTTAACTGTTGATTGGCAGAAAAGATGTTAAGCAGAGGAACGTGGGGTGAATTTAACACTTTTCGTTTAGCTTTTTATTTATGACACGAGTCATTTGAGTGGAGGATAGAGAAAATAAATCAGCAGCAGCCGAGTTTTTCAGGTGTTAATGCCTCTGCTTTCTTCGCTTGTCGACATACCCTCTATTCACTCTGCAACGTTCTTCTAGAAGGACAAAAACCCCCAATCTTTTAACGCGTTACGCAAACGAAGATGGTAATTAATCATGGGTTAACCTATGAACTAATGAAGGTTGGGCGTATCATAGGGTTGCAAAACATTGCAGCTCGATAAAATAAACAATTTCGAAGAGAATTTTGATAATACATTATTATCATTTTTTTTAAAAAATTAAAAAAGTTGAGTTTTATTGATTTCGCTTAACATTTTCATGTTTACTTCGATGTTTATTATTTTCTAACTTAATAACAAGAAATTTTGTGTATATTTTATTGAGTGAAAGGTGGGCAAATTGTTGCTATTTTTAGCTCGTAAAATAGTGGTTGATAATATAAAAAAAAAAAAAATAATCCATTTTTAAATATTATAGATTAATTTTGACTGTTTATTTGTAGTTTTTAATCTGAATTTGACGTTTGGAGGAGATTTCTGTTTTTGCTTAGTCCGATTGATTTTTTTTATTTTATAAACGTTATACAGTAGTTTCGGTATCATTAATTTTAATAATTTATTAAAAGTTTTTATTTCTTCGATTTTTTTTTTGTTTAATTTATTAGACATAATTTGTGCACTAGAAAGTTCTTTTTAAAAAAAAATTAAAATCAATTATTTTTTACTTTCTCATTAATGATAAAATTCATTATTTTTATTGGTTAAACCTACTATGGTTACACGCATCTTTACGTAATTAATCGCTGCTTATTTAAAATTCTATATGGATTTTTAGCAATACTACGGGTGTATTTTAATCCATTATTTTTTTCTGGTATCTCAGAGCTAACGATGACGTATTAGATAAGTTTTGAAGATTGCGAAAGTTCTGTTTTTTTTTTTTTTTTTGCTTTTTTAGTATTTTATTTTTCTATACATTTTAATGATTGGACCGGTACGGTGTGTTCGCTTATTTCCTAATGTAATTGCGTATTCTGTTGCTACGTGGCGACAAAGGAATAAAATAAATAAAAATAAATGCGTTGAAGTTTGTAGTGGAATCGAGTCGAAAAGAAGGGAAAGTAGCGGTGATTTATGATGTAAAATGCGATTTTTAAGCGTTGGCCAGTGTTGGGCCCGGTGAGCCAAGCTCAACCAACCAACCACTCTTTTTAAATAGATGAGCGAAGAAGTTGTTAGACGGAGTAAAAAAAAAGTGCTCTCTTTTTTTTATTTATTTACAGTTGGTTTTTCGGGTTGAATTTTCGGGTGGTTGGGTGAGGGATAAAAATAGAGCCCACTCTAACATTAAAGCCCATTCGATGGTGTGTATATATACGTACCGTATATGGCTGCAGTGTGTTTATCGAGCGATGTAAATTTGTGATTAAACTTAAGATGGTTCTTGTTTTATTGTTTGATAAATGCGCGCATGATTTGTAGTCGACATTTTTCACTTGACGTGCTTTTTTCCTGCCTTTTTTTCTCGCTTATTTTTTTTTCTTGTTTTCCCCCCCTACCCCACATACACATTCACCGCCGGGGCATTTGCATATTTAACGAAGTTTAATTTAAAACTCTGATGATTTACGGTCGGCGGAGGTTGTGCGCATGCGAGGATCGAGTCTTGCCAACTTTTTCCTAAAGGTTCTTATATAAATCGAATTGTTTTTGTTGAATTGATGCATTTTCATACTCTTTTTCCAGTAGACTTTTACAAACGCCATTTTCGGGCTAATGCCTATAGCTTTTCGTTCGTTGTACAGCTACTTATCTTTTACTATTCTCAACTGTACATTTTAAGTCTTATAAAACTCTCTCTCTCTCCCTCTCGTTTTTTTAATGTTTTTTTTTTTCTTCTTCTTCTACCTTCTTACACCGAGTTTTTGGAGATTCGACTGGATCTTCGTCGTCGCTATACATTTTTTATTTAACAAACGCTATCGCAAAACGCAAAGCGCATTTGAATGTGTACAGTAAGAAGAAATTGAATCTAAAACACGAATTATTGTCATTCCAAACTCAAGTTTTTCTATTGACTTTTTGTGTCTGCGCTGTTTTTCGCTTCGTCGTTTGACAAAAAAATTTCTGGTATTTTCATTACTACTAGTAAGACCAAAACAACAGAACATACGTTTTTATATGCGTGCAATTTTATTTACGAAATAAAGAAGAACCCCGCTTATCCGGAAGGGTGTGAGAAGACCCCCCCATTCCGGTTAAGGCAAACTTCTGAAAAATAAATATTGATAAAAAAATTCGCAGATGAATTAATACCATCTGCAATGCTTCATAAAGTATCATATTATAAACATAATCTATACTAATTCCACTTTTTAATCGCGCTTAATTAATTTGTAACTTTACGTTCGTTTTCAATATTGTTTTAAGCGCAGCTGGGCAATTGGAGGGGATAAAAGCCTTAAAAATTAAACAAATAAGTTAATTTTGATTAAATTTTTTTTTGAAAGCATTCCGGATTAGCGGGGTTCTGTGTTTGTATGTAAATATATATACCGTACATAAAACATTGCAAAAAAAAATAATTTTTTTTAAAACTTATTATCATCGATATGTCTGCTTACTCGTGAATGGATAGACAGACATAACTTTCTTATTGGGAATATTTTTTTTATTAACATTACTTAAAATTCCATTATGTATTTTTTTTTTGTCTAAATGATCAGATAACAAAATTTGTTATATAAGTTGTGATTATCATCTTTTTTTTTTCTTTTTTCCTTTCTAATCTTTAATACTAAATTATTTCTCTTTTAGCTGATATTGACATGTAAGGGTGTGCGTATCATAGGCCAATCATATTCCAAACACTCTCGCCCAACTTATTTCCACCCACTCTCAGGATTTTTATATACAACTAATCTTCTCTCTCTCGCTCTCTCTATTTTTTTATTTTATCTTTTCTGATTGAGAAGTCAAAAAGTACTCTTATTTCTTTTCTTTCTTCTTCGCTCCTGCGCTCACTCCAACATTCGGAATTCGAGAAATTATTTATCATGTGAATTATGGAGTTAATGCTTAAAATGTTTGTCATGTACTCGTAGTTTGCATCGAAGAAAAACTTGAAATAATAATACTTTTTTTTTTTAGTTTTTTCTTTTCTCAAGATAATCAGAAAGTCGTCGTATCTTGTTCGCATAAATATGTACGACTTATATACATTTTTTTGCTGCATTTTTATTGATTTCTTTCCCCTCTTAAACTTTTACCATAGCTTTTTAATACGCGTTAGAAGCCTTTGTCTTAAAAAATAATACTGAGAGAAAGCGAATTTATTATTTTTTCTCCTATCATTTCTATATCTTTTATACGTGTATATTCGGGAATTAGGCTTAAGCTCGGAAATAAATCTTTTTTTATATATTATTATTCTTCATCTTCTTTTAGATTTTTTTTCCCATTTCATTGTCTTTCTTTCATCGTAATATTGATTTCGGTTAATTTTTTTGGAAGGCTAAAATATATATCTAGGTTGGGAAGAACTTCTCGTTAAACAAATTATATAGCCCATCTCTAGTTCATGCTCATCTCAATGTATTTAATAGTATGGAACCCCGATGCAATGTTTTCTGCACAATACATCATTTCCACTTTTATTTGAATTGCAGTACGTAAAATGAACATTTGAAAATTTGCTATTTATATTATTTTGATTTAATGTATTTTTTTTTTTTGAATTTTACAAGGCGATATTTGTTGTACTCGTATAATGCTAACTAAGCTTTTTTTTTAGAGCTGATATAAATTATTTTATTTTTAAATTCAGAATTTTAAAATGTAATTAATGAAAATATGTTACAATATTAGATTCATTAAAATGAATGATATTATTTTAGATAGACTTTATTATTTTAGTTGAAATATTGACAGATTTTAGGCTAAAAGATGTAAAAATAGATAAAACTATTTTTTATTAATAAATAATTACAGTAACTTTTACATTTTTTTATGTGAATTTTGAGCTATTTTATTTTCCCTTTAATGATTTAGAAGAAAAAAGAACGTTCTATCGAGGCTATACTAATGAGATAGCGCATAAAATGAGAAAAGAGAATGGAATTGAAAGAAAGACTCGCATTTCACTTTTTTTTTAATACTGTATATAAAGTACGGTAAGGCAAATGAACGTCGTATACGAAAATATATGAAACCTATTCAACTTCATAATGAAATCCTATCGTCATCTTTTTGCATATATTAGAGATCCAATTAAACCGCATTCTGCTTCCTAGTTATATAACGCTTTTATACGTATTTCTCCATTTCTAATTCTAAAAGACTTTTTTTTTTATTTCCTCCAGATAAATTTTTTTCTTTTTTGAGGGAAAAACTCGGCTATTTCATTTTCAAATAATCCGATTCGTTTGCAGACGAGATTCGGGCGGCTCTTCCGAATTTTAATTGGAGATTTGCAAATTCCAAATCGGCCTATAAATTTCTACGTAAACTAACGTTTAAAAGAAGAATGAGGGAGAGAGAGAAAGCTGTATATAGATTGGGAGAAGTGCGACGACATTTTGGAATTGATTGAACCGAGTGAATTAAAGAACGAGTCGGATCGAAGCTTTCTTTTGTCAAATTCGGTACTAAAAAAAAAATGTAGCATAACTCTCGAGCCAATTTATTCAGATTTTTATTTTTTTTTTCTCTCTCTCGTTTTCTTCTCCTCGGATAATGAAGAATCTAATGAATCCAATCGTACTTTTTTCTATCTCGCTCTCGTCTTTTTTTAGGCTTACGATCGTGATTAAAAAAAAGAAATTGGAGATGGCAAATACCGGATTTGACGTCAGCGCACATTTAGTATTAATAGGAAATAAAATCGAAGGATTTCTTTTTTTCTCGATTATGTTTTTGAAACATTTATATGCAGTGCAACGTCGATACAACGAACCTAACTATAGTAGTACGAAACTTTAAATTTTAGAAAGTCTCAAGTAAGAGTATACGAATTTGTATGTGCCGTAAATTTTTGTTAAGGGTCATAAATGTCCTAAAATTTAGATGTTGATAGGCAAAATGTGATTGACATGACGAAATTTTCTTATAATAAAATCGCCAAAACTCCAATTTATTGACATCAATTTTATATATTTTGTGTTTGGAGATTTTTTCTATTTAAAATATTCTGAATTTCTGCTCGAAGTTTAAAATTTTAATGAGATTTGTTTCTTCCCACTTTATTTTTTAGTAAAAATTTATTAACGAAATTGCGACCGAAAATCAAAATTTATTGACGTAATCGCTTAACATTTCAGTGACGTCAAGTTGCGTTCTTCCTGTGTGATGATATTTTAAACAATAGCAAAATTTAAAAAATGTTTTAGAGGAATAATTTTAAGTTACAGTATTAGATAATATTTTAATTATGTCTATTGCTGATTGTTTTTATTTATAAAACTAAACTTGCATCATAAGTTTCTATTTTCGGTGAAAGTTTTTTTAAAAGAACAAATTATTGATGCAGCGAATAGAATGATATTGGCCATCTCGCTTAATTTTTGTTGTATCGACACTTTATCGTAATAGGAAGTAAAATCGGGTTTTTTTCTTCCACAGATTATGCTTTAAAAAATCTCGTATATTATGCGGAGTGAATTTAGCATCTGCTTCATCACCGGTCTAAAAAACGATACCAGGGTCCTTCGCAGATACGCTACAAAATGGTCGATGACGAGTAATTTTGAAAAGAAGGGAAAAATCGTAGTAGGGCTGCAAATTTTTAAATGGTGAATAAAAAAAAAGTAGGGGGAAAAAAAAAGATAAAGAAACGTAGGGAAATATATCACGTAAAAGTGAAAATACGCGAGACTTACTTTTTTTTAAGGGGAAGAAGAAGAAAAAAAATCGTTTTAAGGAGAATTTTTTTTTTATATGAAAGAAAAAAAAAATGGTGGGGATGGAAAAGAATAGGTGGAAACCCCGGGGTACAGTGATAAAACTCACTAGGTTCGTCTTTATCCTACCTTTGTCGACGTATTGTCAGCTGGGTATTTATCCGAAAATATATTTTTTGGGGAACATTTTTGTGGAAAGAGGAGTTTTTTAAGGGGGGATGAGGTGGGGTTCCTGCTGCTATCGAAAAAATATCACTTCGACAAATTTTCGATTGTGGGACACCCGAGGTGACGTTTCCCTCCGTCACTACATTTTCCTTAAACGTTTACGGATATATGACGTGACTGGTCCCGAACGTGAACTAAATATTATATCGAGAACAAAAAATTTTTTATTGAGGAAGAATAATTTTAATATTATGTTGAAAATTTGGATAATTTTATTTTATAATAATAATGGTTTTTTTTAAAAAAAAAAATAATAAATTAATATTTGACATTTTTAATTGATTTTGTAATGTTTCTTTTTCAGATTTTATTCGCTTAAATTGTATCGAATTTTAATTTCGCGAATTTTCGATTTGATTTCCTCGCCGTCACCTGAAGAGACGCAAAATTTTCGGTAAGTAGTGACTTGTCGATTTTCTTTTTTTTTTTTACGTTTAGTCCAATGTCTTTTGCGTATATGCGGCGATATATAATTTTTTTTCTCTTTTTATGGTAAACATTATCGATTTTTGCCGTTACTGCTTGCTAAGCCTTATCTATTTGGCATATATTAAGCCTGCCCGCTCGAGCTCGTGACTGCGCATGCGTGTAGTAGCTGTTTATGCAGTGGCATCAACCGCTCTTTGCATCGTTCCATTTTGGATTAATTGGTTTTCTTTTCATTTTTTTTCTCTCTCTTTCTATCCTACCCTCTGCATCTCTCCCACTCACTCTTTCCCTCAAGAAGACCTTTTCCGGTGCATCTTCTCGAGATCCTATTATATTCTTCTATATATGCTAAAGGTACATGCATATTTGATTGCGAACACACACAGCCATCTCAATCAAAATAATCAGCTCGAAATTTCTCATTTTTCCTTATTACCGTTGCATAAAAGGAGCCGAGATTTTTTTTTTTTTGTTGCTGGTACATATAAAAATGTAAGACTGATTGAACTCGCTTGTGTTTATCATCTTTCGAACTAATAGATTCATGTTTCTACGTCCTTTTCGACCTTAATTTTACGAAGACGACGAGAGAGAGGAAGAATGATGTGGGAGGGATCTTATTATTTGACTGTAATTTGATTAAAATTTAAAATTGTTGACGTAGTTTGATATGATAATAACAATGTACATCGAAACTCACTCCCACTTTTTTTTCTACCTCCTGAAATTTGTCATTATTTTTTTTTTTTCAAAAAATTTACTCGTATTTTTTGTAGGCTTAAATGCTACAGTAATCCCTCGTTATACGCGGAAGATCCGTTTCTAGAAACGAGACTAGGCTCCCGTGTAAAATTAATAAAGAATTGGGGAAAACAAATACGAAAACGCTTTTGCTTCACTGTTTATTACACTATAATTTATTTATTTACCGGTTTCCTGTTTATCCGAGTAAAATGGGATTAAATAGATAATTTTTTAATTCCGTTTTTATATCATTTGAAATTTAATTGAAACTTGAAACAAAAAATTTAACCTACAGAATTAGCATTTATTATTCCGTATTATTCGTGAAAATCTAAAAGAAAAAAAAAAACCATGTTATAATCTACGTATTGGCGAAGTTATCGCGATATAAAGCATCATTTTCTGGTAAAAAATAAAATCCGCGTGCAAACTCCAATTTCGCGTATAAAAACACTTTCTCGACAGGAAAAAATTAAATCGCGCGTACGTGAAACTTTTATGGCAAAACTAAATATTCTCCAACAAAAAGTCAATCGCGGATTGTTGAAAACCGCGTTCGTGGAGGGATTACCGTTGCCTATATATAATTTTTCTTTCATTTAAATTTGCGTTTGATATTTGAGTGTCGAGGTGAGTGGGTGGTTGTTTACGTCGTCTCCTGCTCAGCTTCTTATAAGATACACTACACACGTATATCCGTTTTTATCTTTAACTTGTATCATCTCATTTATTATTTTGATATTCAAGGGGCTATCATACATGCTCAACTCTGTATTTATGTAGTCAAATAATACTTGTCTCTCATCTGAACTCTCTTGTGTAGAACGTCATTGTTGACAAATGGCAATGTAGCTTATATCTTTCTGTCTCTTCTTTTTTTTCCCCGTCTTCCTACTGCTTCTTCTTCTTCTTACTCTTACGTTTCACAAAAGGAATGACAATAAAATTCTTAACATTATCTTCTCGAGATCCTTCACTTTCATAATTCTTTAAAACCTTAGAGTGATTGATCGCTTTTCGTGCGCTTTTTCTTTCTTAAAACTAACTTAACCATTTTCAATTTGAAATTTACGCTCCAAACTTGGCGTCGTTATCCTATTTCACTTATTTCGTCAACGTTTTAGAACGACGATGTCGATCTTTAATTTAACGAAATAACGCTCTTTTCGAATCGGAAAATGAACGCAATTTCGTATTATCCGGATGCTATTTTTAAAGTTTAGCTTAATTATTGATTTTTTTTTTTAGGTTTTGATTTTTCCTTATATTTAAACATTTTATGTTAAGATGTATTACAGTATTTTATAATTTCAATTTTTAAATTTAGGTTTAGATCATAACAATTTTTTTTTTAAATTTGGTATTTATTTTGATATCAATAGACAGACTCAAGATAAACACATGCTATTTTTAACTTGTAGAAAATGTACAGTATTGTAAGGTTACTTGATTATTTTGTTAATTTTGTTTAATCATTTTATACGGAATTTTGTTTTCTAAAATAATAATCATTTAAATAGGCTTAACTCATTTTTATTACCGTTAATGTTAAAAATTTGTATTTATAAATAACCAGTTTTAATAACAAAGAGCAAACGGGAACTATATTATTTTAGTAGTTCAAGGCAATATTCAAGGCAAATTGCGAAAGCTGACGTAAAAAGTAAATCAAAAGTCTTTGATTTTAATTTTTGCTTTATTAAGTTATTTCTTGGATTGAGTTGGCAAGCATTTTACAGTGGTTCTAATAAACGAGTAGAAAAGTTTGCAAATTTTTTAAAGAGTGGGAATTACCTAAAATTAATACGACCATTTAATAAGAAATGAGTAGATTAATACAATGCAAATAAATAATTATGCATAACAAAAATTAAAAAGTCAGAGAAAAGAATTGATCAGTTCTCACAAGGCTATCGTGTGTTTAATCAATTTGCTTTTTTTACACTCGCAAACGCAATGCAAAATTATCAAACTCTTGCTTTAATAATGATATTAATAAGACTTTTACGTACCATTTAATTACCGGTACTATTATTTTTTAATGATGCTTATAATCATTTTTAAAGATTAGTTATTTGCAACGACTGTTTTTGTTTTAATTTTTTTCGATAGTCGATGCTTAGCGTTATTTATCACTTAATTTAGGCCAAACAAATTAAATATAGAATAGATCTGTTGTTCTTCCGTTTCGTGTAGGTCTGGCCGAAACAAGTCATAAACATTTCTCACAACTAAACAATCGCCGAAAACAGTTAAAAATCGACCGAAATGTCTACTTATTTTCCCCTCTGTTTCTTCATCTAAGTCAGGAGTTAAAATTAGACGTTTATTTCATTTTGTAAATAACGAGTAATCTGCTGAATTTGCTTTTCTGTTCTAATATGTTTGAAACGCCTTCGTCATTCCTCTTTTTTTTTTAAAAAGAAAAAAATTCTTATTTGTTTACGCGTTAAATTTACCAAATCAACACACACCATTATACAAAAAGCGGATGCTACTTATATTTATATAGTTTCAACCAATTTGACATGTAGGTAGTCGAACGAAACATAAGCAATATTGAGGGAAAAAACACACACACGCGGGATCTATTTTTGGGTTAAACGTGTGTATAATTTTTGTACAAAATTAGTTGTTTTATGTGCGACCACCTTTTATTTTCCAACGTTACCATGCGTGTTTCGGGAATAAATACGATAAACAAGTTACTTTTTTTTTTTTTAATAATAATTTTTTGGGGGTTCAAACAATCGGTTGAATGAGCATAAATGCGCGGTGTTGTTGGTGGTAGCAAAGGTGACAGTTGTACCTATATTCGCTATTGTGATCAATTCTTCACTCCCTCAACAGACAGACTCCTAACCTCAAAGTACTCTTTTTTTTCTTTTCTTTCTTACCGTTGTTTATCCGTATTGACATCGTGCATCGTATTCACACGTTTAAAAAAAAGTAGTGGGGTCGAGCCTTTCATTATAGAAGAGGTTGGCGAGGTCATGTGGCCAATAAATACATTCTATTTTGTATACACGCCATTTACACCGTACATTTAATAGTAGTGTATAGGTTAGATTGTGGGTGTGTGGGTGGATTGTGAATGAAAGTGGTGGTGGTGAAAACACAATAAAATATAGGTGACAAATATTGGTCATATTTTCTTTTTATTACTCTTTTTTTTCTCTCTCGCTTTCGCTCAGACAAAAACAGTTTTCGTAGTTTCGATCAAATTTTATTATTTTCGATAGGTGATAATTGATATTAAATATTTTATTAGGTTATTTTTTGTTATCCTTCTCCTCCCTCGCACTTTCTTTTCGCTGTTTGTGTATCGATGACATTTTGTTCAACGCAGCTGTAGGAATTATTTACCAAATGTAATATTAATGAATTCTTGTGTGTGTAATTCGTAGGCGGATTTTTCCTACCGAATTTTCGTTTTTCTAAAACTTTTTTATTATTATTATTATTATTATTTAGCTTTTCTTTTCACGCGCACATTAAGAGATCAGAAAATCATAAAAAAAAAAAGTTGTAACGTACACCTTACATAGATCATAGTTGGTAAGATATATGTTTTTTCTCCGACAAATCGAAGCAAATATTAGTGTGGTGAATTCGGGTGTGGTGTTAACTATAGCAGACGTATAGATTTGTGGGCGGAATTTTATTTTTTAGTCTATTGCACTTTGTTTGCTTGTCAATACGTGTATATACTTTATGTCAAAATCGTACCGGTACGTATTCAGTGTCGCATTTAAACACTACCTCGTGAGCATTTGCCATTTTTTCTTGTTATGTTGATCAAATAAACATGAATATTTTGTCGACAAAAGCTATAAACACACATGCCAAGATTTTTTTTTATGCTTTTTATTTTATTTTACTATTATACTATTTTTTTTTTCTTTATCTTCGTACACATAGCCGGGTTTAGTCTTTATCTGTTTACATATGTAAGTAATATTTTTATTTTTGTGTTTTAGTAAATATAAATTTTTTTCTAGTTTAATATGCTTTTTTTTTAAATTATTTTGCGATGCTATTGATTTATCTAACAATGAAAATAGTGAGGGTAAAAAGAGGAAGTAATGGTAAACGCGAGCGATAACCAAAAATTTGTGTTGACTTTTAATTTACTGGCACAATAATTGTACTCGTTTCTATATTAAATAATTGCGTGACGTAGTTTAAATAATGATGGAGAAAAATATCGGCTTTATTTGTACATCTAATGGATCTATTTTAATGGAAATTATTTTTAATGGGAATTTGTTGAAGAGAAAACTATAAATAAAAAAGACGATAGAGTAGCTGATTGGCTGAAGATTTCGTAAACAAAACTCGTTTCCTTATTTTTCTCGAAAGAATTTTTAATGATTGTTTCTATAAAAAAAAAATCAATTTTTGAAGTGGATTTTGGCACGCATTATTAACAGTGAATAATTCCCTTATTTTAATTTCCAAAAGCGTGCCAAATCAATAACTGTAATGGAACCTCCGGGTACTTGGAGCGTCCTATTCGCTAGAATGGCTGGTTTGATGAAATTGAAATTTCATCAATTTTTGTTTACTCATTAGCTCCGAATTTTCCTTCTCCAGACTTGCTCGCAAAAAACGCGGCTATTTACGCTCTAAATTTATACTAGTTATTTGCATTTGGAATATGAGATGTGAGTGAGGGATGGAAAAAGTGGAAAAACACGAGCTCTCAGCAGAATTAATGGAGCTACATTATGCAAAAATAAAAGGAGCACAAGTAGGATTTTTTTTTCTTTCATCGGAAAATCTCTGCACTCGACGCTTCGAATTTAAATGGCTCAACATTTAAAAAAATACCCTGACTAGATTAAGCTCGGAATTGTTTTTTTTTTCCTTTCTTCTCCTCTTACTTTTCTCATATTGTTTATCACCGCTGTCAAACTTTTCCGCTTTTTACATACTATTTTCTTACTTAGGCTCCGAGTTAAAATCTACTCGAAAGAGACATTAGCATCTTCTTCTCTGATTTACGAAAATCTTTTTGTTTACATTCTCAAAAGACTTTTTGCTCGGAATATATTCCAACCGGAAAACCGCGATTTTTTTTTATGGAAAATCCGATAACAGTTGTTCAAAAGCCTCTGTTTTCGGTTTTTATATTAATATAATTAAATAAACGAAGATTAATTTGTAGTGTATTCGATAAACATTTCAATTTAACAAATTATCATAAACCTTTGTTCCTCTTCTAAGAAATCTAAGACGCACTTTATTAATTTGAATTTCAATCTTATTTTCTCAACTGTTTAGGACAAGTTTTACTCATTTCTACCAAATTGAATTTGGCGCATTTCATCATCAACGATATCTTTTATTATTGGCGAACCGATTGTTCACATTTTTGCAATGCATTACTGCTTGAACGTTTTTAACTTAGTTTGTACTCGTACTCGTATAATAAGTACCGGTATTAACGCTTTCAATTTTTCTATAAATGGTTCACCGACGGAACTCTTTCATTTGACGATTTTGATAAGCTTAGTTTCCGTAGGAGAATAGAATAAAATATTATAAATTTCTAGTCTAGATAGTTACAAAGATTTGGCTTTAACGTGCTTTTTTATTACTCTTAATAGGCCTAGTTTTGAAAATGAAGCGACGAATAGAAGAGAAATGGATAGAATGAGAGAACCATTTCGTTTTTTTTTTCATTAGATTCGACTATCACGCACAAGTATATAGTATATTAGTTGTATCTTTTTTTCAACTTCTATTATCTTCATCTCTCGTATTCACTGACTAAGAGTAGTTTGAGTATGTAAAATGATTTTTTGGAGAGATAAAATGTAATCAAGTGAGTCGTGTGCCGTATGTAGGACGTTGAAAAATTAAAATTTTTACGATTTCCAAACGTTTTTTGAGATTTTGTTTTGTTATCCACAACTTTCGTATCGGTCGTCCGCATCTTTCTACTGTATTTCAACGAAACTAACTTATCTCTATTGTTGTCTACCAAACATTTTGCAGTTTATATGTTGTAAATTAAAATCTTCTATACACTAGTTTCTAAAACATGTCTATTTAAAAATATTTTAAAATCAAACTTTATCGTAAGCTTTTTAGCATCTTTTAAAAGTGTATTACATTGTCATAGAAATAAGA
The DNA here is from genome assembly GCA_034692225.1 of Polydesmus complanatus. Classification (NCBI taxonomy): domain Eukaryota; kingdom Metazoa; phylum Arthropoda; class Diplopoda; order Polydesmida; family Polydesmidae; genus Polydesmus; species Polydesmus complanatus. The sequence goes on from JAQGAZ010000022.1 coordinate 17,088, forward strand.
TATCGGTCATAATAGTGACTAACCAAAATGTTTGCAAGACAAAATTTCGAAAATTGAATTTAATAAGTTTTGACGAACTAAACTCTCTAAAAAGAACTAGTTTGGCTGTTTTATTTCTTGCTTTTTGAGATTTTGGTTTGTCGGTATTTTTGTTTGCTTATATTTTTGTTAGTTAGGATTTTCTGTAAATTAATGTTTATTTTTTAATTGTCAGCATAGAAATTTAGTCTCGTATAATTATGCTATTACTGGATTTTTAATTGTTAAGCTTTTAACTACGGTACGGTAACTGAGATTTTGGTTAGTTGGATTTTATTAGTTTTCGTTAATTTGATCTCGGCTACTGACGATCTTGATTTGTTGGAATTTTATTTAGTTTAAAATCCTTAATTAGGAATTTAGATTTATCGGGATATATTTGATTTGTTCAGTTTTAGAACTGATCTGAAACCGCCTTTGATATTAGGTTTCAAATTTACATTCGATTTGCACTTTAATTATAATGGAGAAATTTTATAAAAGAGAAGCTTTCGTATCTTTTTGGATAAGTTACATTATATTATTCCAAGAATCTTCTGACGTTACTTAGTTTGCATATATTATTTAAATAAACTCCATTTTGTCTATTCACTTACCGGTACGTAAAAATAAGTCGTTCTAATAGAATTTAAATTTCACTGTCGAAACCAGCCGATTAGTATGGGATATTTTGCCGGACGAAAATACCTTACTTATACATAATTTACTTGAATTCTGCTTCCATTTTTTATTATCTCCGTAAAAATAATAAAAAAAAGCTTCTAAATTGCAGTATTTCGTTACGTAAAACACTCCGTCTCATCATAGTTTCATGCTACAAGTGTTTATGTGTATTAGGGTTCCTACTTTAGCTAGTGACGTTAGGGAAAGCGCAACCTACCTACAATAAAAATGAACTACATTGTTGTTTTAATGCATTTTGCATCCCATTTGTTGCTACTTTAAGTGCATTTTCGAGATGAAGCTCGTAATGATCGAAATGATGTTACGCGACTTGTAACGTGTTACGGCAACGTATGAGAAAAGGGTGGGTGGGGTGAGGAGGGGGAGACTGGTAGATCAAATAAAATTACATGACCTGCTCCTACGTTACGTTTTTAAAACGTCGCTTAATGTTCTCCGCATTTTCCGTTTTCGTACACTTTCTTTTCTTAACTTTATTAACTTATTCGAGCATTTACTAAGACCTTAAATTTACAGGCAGAAATAATGAAATCGAATGCGCACTCGAAAACTGCAATTTGAACTTTGAATGAAGTGTATGTATAAAGTAACTAGCAATCGGTATGTGGAAAGTGGTTCCACTCTCGAAACGAGCAAACCGACATCACCATTCCGCCCCCTCCCCCAATACACATTTTAATTAAGTTTATTATACAGCTAATTTTTTAATAAAGTGTATGAAATTAAATTAGTATCATTAATTATTATAAATTCTAACAATAAAACAAAATGGCCTCATTATAAGAATTCAATTTACTTTTTAAAAAATTAGTTGATTAATAAATGAATAATTTGAGCTTGATTAATTTTCGTTGTTTTGAAATTTTAATTAACCGCAACTGAACCGCAATCTTACTTCTAAAAGGCGAGATATAAGTTACACAAAATGGCGCTTTTTGCGGGGAGGTTACCACGCTTTTTCCCGGCATTTGCCACATTATTTGCTATTAATACGAGTTTGAACCGGTGTATTTTCTTAATAACCCACCGCCGCGTTCAGCGTCTGATTGCGTCGTCTATCGGTAGCGTGCAATTCTCAGCGGAATTTCATTAGACGCTCAATGGAGAGAGTAGTCTTGTGAGTATATGGACGAGAAAATTTCAAGAAAATTACACCTTGTAATTCACTTTTTAGTATTTGTCGCCCAATAGAAGATCGAATAAATGACTTAAAAGCAAGCATGCATGGAGAATATTTGATCGTTTCATTTTATATCATTTTAAAACCAGATTATTTGTAGTTTGTTTTTCGATGAAACAGTCTTGTTCCGAAGTGGTGTGTGTGTAGAAGGGTGGTTGACAGGGGGTGCAATAGGCAAGAGTGGGGGGGGGGACAACAAATACACAGCACGTTATAATAAAAGTTACACAAAAAAATGGGCCGTTAAAGTCGAGAGAGAAATCGTAAACAGTTTTTCGTGTGTCTATCAGTTGTACGTTCGGAGTTTCCAAACTGCCAGTTTCCTTCCAACCGCCACCGTATTATTTTTTTTTTTCCTCGTTCGCACTATGTAATTTTACGACATTTTATAGTTACACCGGATAATGAAGAATTTGACAAAATCGAGGTTTCGGGAGGTTTTCTTTTTTCTCCATTTGCCCGCCTCGTCACCGTTCGTTGTCAGTGTCGCGTAGAAAATGAGTATCGAACTTTAACGATTCGCGCGCATGCGCCTGGCTTACACCAGCGCAATCAGCCTTTTCTTCGGCGAAATGATGTACAAGTATATAAGAGTAATGGATCGGATGAAGCAATATAAAATTTCAGTTTGAGACAATTACGAGTGAAAACTATTCCAAGTTAATTTGTTTTTAGAAATTGAAGTGCCGCGTGGGTGGTTGGGTGAGATGAAATCGCTTTGTTTGCAGGCTCTGGGGGGGAGAGAGAAAGTCGCGTACCCCCTTCGAGAGACACCTAGTGGGATGAGTCAGAGAGGGTTAAACGCGAATCGAGAGAGAAAGAGAAAAAAACAAATCAAGAGCGGAGGAATTTTATTGGATTTTTTTAATGCAAGTTGCGCGAACTCGATATGCAAACTCGAGGATCATACTTTTAATCGATTTTCTAGGAAAAGCTAGTTTTGGCACGTTCACATGGGGATTTATATATAGCAATTAAGAAGCTTATTATTATCACCGATTCTTTTATGGATGTCTGGATTTAAAATCCGAGGAAAGATAGCATTGGTGGAGAAAAGAAAAAACTATTGTCGTCGTTAAAAAAATTAGCATTTTTTTAATCTAAAAAAATATCTACTGTACGCTACTTGTAACTAGATTCATTAAAAATTCTGAATTTCATGGTTTGGATGATTTTTTACTTCGCTTCATTGAGTTTCTTCATAAAAACTTAACATTCAAGTTGTAATTGCACTAGGTTTAATTTAAAAGAAGAAAAATAAATTATAATTTGTTACATGATTTGAATGGAGCTACACTGCATATCTATATTTTTTATGGGTAAAAATGTTTTTTAAAAGTATACAAAATAATATCAAATTTTCTTACTGCTTTTTTAAAAAAAAAAAAAATTTTGTCATCATTATTTTTGTTGTTTAAAATGTTATGTTTTTGGAACGTAGATAAATTGATGGAACCGAAATTACTCGTATTATTTTTGTTTAATTAAAAATGTGACAAAATTTAATCGATTAGTGCCGGTAAATAAAATTAATATTTATGATTGTGTTGTAAATTTTTAAACTGTTTGTAAATTTATAAATTTTTACTGGTTTTAATTGCACCAAATTCAATTTTTTGGGAGCTTTCTGCTATTATTAAATGCGATCATAGATTTAAATTGAAATTTTGTTTTGCTTTTAAGGAGACTAGTCTTATTTATCCTAGAAATTATTCATTATTTCAAGCCGCGTTAAAATTATATTTATGTAGTTTTAACAAACGAGTATATTTATTTTACTGCACATCCCAAACGCATTTTTGCTATGTCGCCGTCCTTATCGAACTAAATTCTCACAAACACCCTATTCATAATAATCTACACTGATTTCTACTAATCTACCGCGATTCTCGACGACTCGAGATAAATAAATGGCTGATCGGTGTGATTCACTTGTGAACGATCGCATCGTTTTAACCCTTTCCGAATTAAGCATAATTGTACGTCATCGTAACGCAGATAGGCTTACGCAGCGTTATGTCGATTCCCTCTCACTGTGAATGTATTTTCGAGACAGAAATTTATATGGATGCGATTCGGTCGCTTGGTTTCGGATGTGTCGCCGTGGATGGTGTCGGTGTCGAAGAGGGTGTTGTATGGGATGGAGAGAGAGAGAGAGAGAAGAGACGAGTGATGGGGGGATCCGGAGACGAGATGTATGAAAGATGGGGAAGGATGAATAGTTAAATTTAAAGGAGAAAGGAAACCGAGCATCTTCAACATTTGATACGAAAGTAAAGAGAGTGAAGGAGAGAACAATTTTTTAGGAAGCCATTTTGTTTTTACTCCTCAGTATTATAGTATAGCGTTCATGCAGAGCGAGAGAAAGAGAAGAAGAAGATGGAAGAGGATAGGGGAGGGGTAAAAAGAGGGAGAGAAAGCGAGTCAGAAGGATGGAGCAGAGCAGAATAGAAAAGGGGGTTGTACTTTACTATCTGCAGCCTAGGGATTGTTGAAAAGGGTTTAAAGGGAAGGAGGGAGATGGAGGGGTGGGTGGGGTATTAAAAAAAAAAAGAAGAAGAAGAGTTGGGGGACGTATAGGTTTTGTATGGCGCGCGATTGGTATTCCAATTACGCTCTCGCCTATAGCTCCGCACTTTGATTGGCAAATGAGGCCGACGTCATCACGCAAACGGCTCGTGTCAGCTGTAAACCGCTTCCTATGTATATTTTACGGATCCGATCCCGTTCCTTCGCTTTTTATGGCATCGATCGATTTTTACCAGCTCTATCTCTTCTTGTTAGATGTATGCAAAATGGCTTCCATGCTTCTCTATCTCACACGCGCCTCGCGCATTGTCTCTTTGCCGTCTTTACATGTACGTGTACCGAGCAGACATTTCTCTCCCCCCCCCCCCCTCCCAATCACCTAACCACCCACATATGCACCTATCCTCCTTTCCATCGAAGAAAACCCCACCCACCGCTTTTGCTTTCACTCACATATACACTTAGCTGCAATCAGAATCAGTTTGTCTCGCCCTTTCACCTTTTTTTTCTCCTACTTTCTCTCTTTCGCGCGTTTTTCCTACACATTTTTGCATTGCGTGTACTGTACGTACCTGATAGATTTGCATGCTTTTAAAAATTTTGCGTTTTTTTTTTTGTTTTCTTTATTTTTTATATTTATTTTGCATCTTAGCGAACGTACGTGTCACCTACGCATTTAACGCTTTCTACATTGACTATATCGACTAACATCTGGCATCTTACATTACTTACTTTGCATTTGTATTTCTCGATCATGGAAAGGTGGAGCTAAAATCCAAGATTTTACATAATTTTAAAAAAGATGGCGGATTTTTGAAAAATTAGCTTGAAAATATTTCTTATTGATGATTTTCAAAGCGATTATTTCTATTTTAAGCGCGGTACCGCATACAATTCACCACATTACTCATTTTACACTGTTTCTGACATTAAATACTAAAGTGTATTTTAATTATAATGCAACCTACTACAGCATTGAGATGAATGACGAATATTCCGAATTGTGTTTTTTATATTATTGGTATTAGAAATTCTTATTGACACTGTGACACCCCATGGAATAGCATAAACTCATTAGAATTTTTAAGTTTAAAGCTTATTTAAATAAAAGAATTATGCAAACCTTTTAGCCTTCAATTTTTTTCATAACTATTTTTGTCTCTTAATTATATAACGAGTAAAATAACCCCATGCTGGTCAACACTCCTCCTCCGATGACAACTCTGCCAACAAACATACCAAACATCAAAAGTAAATCATATACCGGTAATACTGTTACATATCAATTACGCTCAGTACTAATAAAACCACTAAAATCATAATTAAAATCTTCTAATAACTCTAGCTTTATTTATTTTAGTTGTTTTTTTTAATTAGATAAATCTATTACGCATACAAATTACAAGTTGCATTTATATATTGATTGCTACATTTCTAATCAGTACATTAAAAAAACAACAACAACATAAAAAATCATCACATTTCTTAAAATAATTTCATAGAGTTGAATATCACTCGATTTGCATTTGCTTAAAAATTCACTTATTTAATTATGTAATTACAATTAATTTTAATTAGAGCATTATTAATTATCGTTTCGTTTAATCGGAGTCGACTGAGTCACTCCACTCCCGAGCTCGTGTTCTTAATTAAAACTTTTAATTAAATTAATAATTTACGCTCGAGTGCAATTGCGTGGAAAATATAAATTGCGTTTAATATGAGAAGCAATCTGTTACAAAGTGGCGTCAGACCAAAATTTCTTTTTTCTATTTGAGGGTGGGTGAAAGCGTTGGTTGGGGGAGGGTGTACACATAAAAAGTGTGTTCGTTAGACTTAGAGACCTATTCTCTTTAAATTAATTCTAACATGGGCAGAGTAAAAACGCAGTTAACAATAATTTCTCTCCGCCTATTTTATTTGACGCAAGGAAATTGACATTATAGTGCCCTCATTTCCTTTTAAAATGATGCCTTGATGGCTGCTACGACGCTTCAACCAACCCCTTAGCGCATGCGCATTCCATCTCGTACTTGGCACGGCACACACACACATTTTTACATGTTCGAGCGAAGTCGTTAATAATATAAAATCTGCTCGCCTGATTTTAATCGTCAATTTCCTTAAAGCATTTTTTTTTTTTACTTTTCTTTTTCGTTATAACCGTCAGTACTGTTCTCGAGGTGTATGCATATCCCAACTTCTGTATAAATAGGTAGCGTGTTGTTTTAATTTTCATTTATTCCAAACTCGTTCTTATTCCTTTTTTTCTTTCTTATTTCTTATTATTTTTCGAGTGAGAAAAAGAAAGGGATTAAAAATATTGTGGCATAAGAAAACTCATTACCTCGACGACGCATAGACAGTCGCAGTTAAAGATTGCACATGTACTTAGAAATTTGATGTGCCGTTTCCCCTGACAGCCCCCCCCTCCCTCCTCTCCCCAACTAAACAACCCCCCTCCTACCCATTTTCCTCATCTAACTCCCACTTGTTCTCCTCGCAGCATCAATCCCTTAGCTCCCCAACTAAAAACTCAACTCTCTCCTTCTTTCCTAGGAAATGAAGTTATTTCCGTTTTATAAAATGTCCTTCATAAAACATAGAATGCTAATGCACCCCCGATGGGGGATTTAATTTTTCTTCTACTAAAGCTACCTCATTCGCGTCTGCATATAACTTATATCTGCATGCGTGCCCACACATTTATATGCAAGCCATCTATATAATCTATATTTTTTTTAAGGGGGGGCTCTCGCACTTTTTCACATGTATAAAATAATATAAGAACGAGTGAGGGTGGTTGGTTGGATGTATAAATGAAGAACCGCGTATATGAGTGGGTGGGGTTGCGTGTCTTTAAGAAAATTGCTGACGTACAGAATATTTAAGTTTAAGTTGACACAGAATATTCCCGTGACGACGAAACCCGGGCTTTAATATTGTGTCTTTTTTTTTCTTCTTCATAATGGCCATTTACCTTCTTTTCTCTGTTACCAAACGCCAACCGCATTTTTTTTTTTTTACGCTGTTCTTCGACTAACTTTTCTTCAGGGGATTTGCAATTCCAATGTCAGGTGTATTATATACTGTAGATGGAAATATTACCAAAAGCAAAGGTCGTTTATCTATTGATTTTAATCGTCTTATTCCGATAATATGGAAATTGAGGTGAAAGATTTGCGTAGAAGAGGGGAATGAGCTCTCTTTAAGTGCATTTTTAATTGTTTCATTTCAATTTTTGTATTTTTTGATGAATAATGCTTTAAAAAAAATTCTCGATTTTGCTCTTTTTTTCTTCTTTTATTTTGGTGATGTTGTTTTGTTCAAAAATTATTCATTTTTTTAAAAAGATTTTATGATAATTTTTGTATTTTTTTTAAAAACTCGTAAGCACATGCTTGTCAACACATTTTATTATTTTTACATTTAACATTATTCTGAATTTAAGATATTGATTTTATCGATTACAGCAGAATTCCATTAAGACTATTCTGTAGATGTTCATACATTTATTGTTTGCAAAAAAAAAATCAATTTGTGGCATATTTTACCGTTTGATTTGCAAACTAAATTTTTAAAACATTTGATAGACGAATTTTTAATTGAAAATTATTTATGAGTTTTGTTTTTTAAGGATAAAGAAATGTAAAATGAACTAAAGAAATATATAGATGAACCTAATAAAAAATGCAAAATTATACAATATAGGCCTACATTAATTACTATTAAAATCGGATTTAATTTGATAAACCAAGATTTTTTTTTATACAGCGTTATAATGTGGATAAATTTCTAACTGCGTTTGGTTTAAACGTCAATTAAATTGAAGATCACATTTCATATTCTAATTCATTATCGCATGCACATTGTAAGTTCTGAAAAAGTCACATTAATTTGCTTAATAATAACAAAAATTATTATTATGTGGTTTAGTTCTAATAGTAGTTTAATTTAATTGCGCATGTAGCATTACGAAAGAAAGGGCTACATGGCCAGCAATATCATTTGAAGGTGCAGTGCACTCACTGTACTGTATTTACAAAATAGGTTGCACACGCCATTAATAATAATGAAGTTTATAAATACGGTTCGATTATAATAATTCAATAATTAATTAAATTTAACAATTTTTAATTTTTTTTATTTAAATTAAAGTTATTAAGTATTGATTTTTTGAAAAACAGAAAATCGTTTTTGACGATTTGTTTTAACAACGAGCGTAATACAGACTTTTAACTAATATTTATCGATTGAATTTTTTTTTTTTTTTTGAAAAAAAAAAAGTAACGAATAAAACGCGCTTGGGGTTTACGGCAGCTACTTTGACATTTTCTCTTTCTTCGTTCATTCTATCGAGGCAAATGCATAGAAACGCTGTTATCTTTGCGGATGAAAAACGCGCATACGAACGATAATTAAAGTTTCCGCATCGAAAAACCCAGCTTTGAGCAAACATAACGAACTTAAGGAAACATCTAATGCTTTTACCGGCTTTTTTGTTTTTTACGTACTACCTGCTTTCGTTTAACGTGCATCTATAATGTGTTTGTAAGATATGAAAGCATGAGAAATTATTTCAAGTAGAAATTCTTTTTTTTTTATCAGGGGAATTCGTTTTTGAGTCCTATTCGTCTACGCAACTCTAACTGTATATGTACGTACTCTAAATAAACTTATATCTAATAAAACATTCATGCATAAATCCATTATTATAATAATAATTTTTTTTTGGGAATTAGTTGCTTCTATATGCACATAGGCACAAGTTAAATTTGTTTTATCTGTTCACATATTTTATGTTGTGCATAAACGCAAGAGATGGATGAACGCGATTTTACTACTTTACCAAATGTTGTTTTGGCCTTAAGCACTTTTTCATTTTTAGTTCTTACTCTTCTATTCCCCTTCAAATCAAAAGGTAATGTGTTAGAGCAGGTTCGAGGGAACCGTTAGTTTGGGTCTTAAGTCATATTCAAAATGTGAAAGGTACTCAATTTCTATATTTGAACTACACTATTAGCCTACACTGTATTGCAGTTAGAATTTTGAACAAATTTTGTTCATGTTTTCATTTATTTTAATTTCCTGCATTACTGTATTTGTTAAATAATTTGAAATACTATTCATTATTTTTACTTGTTTTTTTTAGCTAATGCGAAACGCATTTTTTTTTTTTTTTGATAATTTAAGCGATTTTCTTACACTATTTTGAGAACGATTTTATTCCAATTTTTACTCAGATTTGATTAAGTTTTTATTTCACATTGAAAAAAGCTCTTAAATTGAAAGCATGTTAGCAGACTTTTTGACGAAAGGTGGTTCTTTTTTTATGCTATTTATAAAATAATTACCGGTATTCAAAATTTGACAAACATTTTCAATTTTTCTTTTTAATTTAAAAGAATTTTGCGCATTGTTATGGGCATATTTTTGTTCAATCGTCATTGAATTTGACAAAAATAATTGAATTCAATGATTCGTGTTTAACTTTAAACTACATATTTGACTTAAACGAAAGCTATTTATTTTTAAATTATAAAATAATTTTATTTGAACTTGTGTTTTTGATTGTTAATTATCTGCTAAAAAAAAGTTTCATTTTAAGTTTGCTGTCGGTTTTATTTTTTTGTTTCCGAACCGGTAGTTTTTCCCACCAAACTACTTAACCGATCTTTCTCTTCAGATAGTGCGAAGATGTAATAAAAACGCCCATCTTGACGCTTTTTTTTTTTTGGCATTTTTATTTTTGAGTTTTAGGTGTTCGCGTGCATTTTGCTCGCCAGGTTGATTTGTTTGGCTGTTAGTTATTTAAGGGTGACATCAACTTCTATGATTGTGCTTCATTCAACTTGATCAAAATTGAGCAAAATTCTAGTACGGTAGTTAGATGTAGCGAGAAATCGCTTCTTTTTCATTTTCTACATCGCTACAAATGTAGAAACAAGGCGAACGAACATTCGCGCAACATATTTTGCTTACACAATAAAAATGTATGTATATACAGCTAAACGTGCGGAGACGAATGACGTGTCAACTCACCTATTTTAGAATAAATTTAAAAGTGCGATTTTGTCGATGTGAAACAAAATATAAGAGGTGGGGCGTACAACAAATTCGATAGGGGGTGGTAGAGTTGGAGATGAGAGAGTAAAAAACAACAACATGAAGTTGTTGCGAGATGTTCAAACGTGAAAGCTCGAAAAGCCATTTGCTCATTTTCGATATTTGTATTGAGAAAATCGAGCGTATTTGACAATCGACCGCGCGCACACACAGCAACTATCGTTATTAGATATTTGCAAATTTTGAGCCTTATTTGGATGTCGGATGTAGGGGGTAGGTGCTTACGTGGGTGGGTAATAAAGATGTCGTACGGGATAGTGAAGTTGAAGAAGAGAGTTTTACAGATGAAAATTTCAATCATCTAACTTTGCATGTAAAATATCTCCAATTTAGCATTTGATTTACACGGGGTTTGAGGGTGGGACCTGATGTCACCCTCCTATCTCCCGCTCTTCTTCTACCCAAACAAATACAAGACGGGTAAAACAACTTCTCCCTATCCAATCACAATCACTCGAAGTTGTTTTGTTTCGTCAACAAAAAAAATTATGAACAGTGAAACAATAAAATATACAGTATTAACAATTTTGAAAATTAAAACTGTGTAAATTAAGACTTTGACAATTTTTTTCAGCAGTACCGGGTATAGTCTAAAATAATTTAATTTAGAGTTACATTTTAATTAACTATTTTAATGTATTATTTTTTACATACAATAGTCAGTAGGTACCGATAATATATTTTGATTTGTTTTTAATTATTAAATTATATTGGTTGCTAAGTAACTAAAATAATACAGCAAAAAACTTTGGATATAATTTTAGTTTAATTAATTTGCAGTGTAGCGATAATGCTTATTATTAGTTGAAACATTGAAAGGTTAAAAGGATAAAATAACTGTATACATAAATAGATCAATATTAAAATCACGATATGTAATGGGATTTCACAAAATTGTATTTAATTACTTTTTACAATATTATTTTAACAGTACCGGTTGGCTTAATAATGAGGGTTTATTTTATTGAGAAAACTTTTGGGCATCGTGTAGATGCTAGATAAACACTGTATTTCAAGCGAATTAAGTTAGTTGGTGATAATTTATTTCTATTTTTATTTTATTTTTTTTGGTGTTTGTCTCATTGTTTTGTATCAAGTGCACAACCAGCATAGTTGTAATTTCCTTTTACTGAATGTGACATTTTCAACTCTCTTATCATTGATTGACGACAATTTGGCTTTTCAACGCTTTTTTCTCATTATTATTATTATTATTTTTCGTCGACTGATAAACTGTAGAAAAAAAAGAAAAGCGAGTACTGTGCTATTCTATTGTATCCGGCGAAATAATAAAAATCATCATCCAATTTATTTTCAGATGTTTAGATTGTGTTGATTGAACAGCTGCGAAAGGACACGGACGACACATTAAATAATTACTTATCCATGATTTTTCTTCGTTTGGCGCTTGTTGTTTTGCAGCGTGCAAAACGCTATTAGGTCATGTATGAAGGTAGTGACAAGCAAAGGATTATGAAGTGGTTGCGGGTGGGGGTTTTTTTTTGTAGAAGGGTGGTAAGGTCCGCGACTGCCGCAGATGACGACGATGGTGGCCATTGTTAGGTTGCCACTAGCAGACAGCCTGGTGAAAACGAAGAAAAGCAAAACGGAACCGGGTGTAGGTGGGGGGGAAGTGGGTGGTAGACGATGAAGAGACTGTTGTTGAAGAGCACTTGCTGAACAAGTCGACAGCAGCACCCACCCCACACTATGTACCTCTACTCAATTATCCACTTCACCCACCTAACAAATAATGTTAACTTCATACACCCATCTTCATTTTATTTATTTTTTTCGTTTTCGCTTTTAGCGGACGACAAATAGACTTTAATTAACATGGAGGTAAGAAAACACAGATTTGACTGATAATTAAATTTTGAAGGTTTATCAATGCCAATTGACATGCCATTCAAAATGTTGTTAGTACGTGAAAGGCGTTGCTTTGATTGGAGTGATTAGTAGATTTTAAATTATATATTTCAAGTTAGGTCTCCTCATTAGTAAGCCTATTGTAAGTTTTTTTTTTCTAAACAGAATTAATGGATTTTTTATTACCATATAGGTGGGCTTATACGTGCTTATTACCGCAATTAATTATTGCAATTGATTCAAGCCGTAGTTAATAATATTAAACACAAAAACATTTAGTTTTTATTATATGGTAATTAATAAAAATGCAAACTTATTGAAAATCGTTGACAGCAAGTATATTTCATTTTAATATTTGCTTTTCCATTACTTAATTACCTAATTTTGAGTCTGATCTTAGACTCGCAATACAGTAAAAGTAAATAAAATGTAAATTATGTATTACAGTATCAATTTAAAAGTTGTTTAGCATACGATTACTTTTAGCTATTTTTTCTTTGCTTTTATTTTGTATTGTTATGTAAATGAAGTTTAATCCATTTGCAAAACTTTTCTTCATTTTTTTAAATTTAAATTGCTGCCGAATTATGTTCGATACGTACATTTATTTGCGTGTATGTAGCATATTATTATGCGACAAAATTTACCTGGCAACGAAATAAGGGTATTTATTTATTACAAACTTTCCTAGTCAGTCACTTTTATTTGAATGTAAAATGAGTTATTTATTGAAATAAACATAACCGATATGAAAATTGAGTGGTGGGGGTTTATTGTTGTTTAAAAAGCAACAATTTAACGAGTACTGTAATAGAACTAACTTTTGCTTTCTCTCTCTCTCGTACACGTTTTATTTAAATTTTTATGTTTTTATTACTCGCTACCGTCGCTACTTTTATTAATCTGAACACATGTTTTCATATTAATAACGTATACAATATCAAGGTTTTCATTTGCGATTGGCGGATATATATTTTATTTATATTGTTGTCAATTAGAAGTACATCGAGAGGCTCAAAATTCATGGAAAAACATTACACGTTTCAGTATTTTACCTAATCAGTTTTTGTATAACGCGATATGTGAGTTTTTAGAAAAGCATCGCGTTATAAAAAATCGCCCGTGAGGGAAAAAAATTTAAGTTGATTTAGTCTAATTGAAAGGGAAATATAAAATAAAATTTATATGCATGTGAAATTCATGTCTAATGATACAATTAAACGGTAAATTAAAAAAAATTAATTGCAAATGAAAAGTGCGATTGCAAATAAAAAATGTGATTGTAAATGTTAAAATGTTGTGTGTAGAAAATTACTCTATATTCCTCAATCGCGTTTTAACGATATCGCTTAAAATAAACACGCGTTATACAAGAACGTTTTCGCAATTAAATAAAAGTGGCCAACGTTATAATAATTGACGTCAACTCGGTTGGGTTTTTTTTTTTTTGATGGAGTGAAGTGGATTTTGGAATTATTTGTCATTATATCTGCACTTTTATTATTATTATTATCAGTGTAGAATTTTATGCGTGTGATGACGAAGCATATGCTTACTTTTATTATCATCATCATTTAATATTATTGAAAATGCAAACAAACGACACGTTTTTAGTCGCCGTTTGTCAAGTGTTGTTTTTTTGGTCTTTTCTTTCTCACTCGTTTAAATTCTGTGGTGACATTCGTGTGATTAGTGAGAAAACATCATTCATTTAATGATTATAATAGTTTAAATCGATGAGTTGGAGTTGACGTTTTATTTTTACATTTTTATTTTCTTAAATACATTTTATTACGGGTTCATCATTCTGTCAAATATTGACAATTTGATTGTAAAGTCGGAAATTATTGAGTTTCGGATAAATTTATATTATTTGTCGAGAATTATTAATGTTTTTCAATCAAACTAATCTTATTTTTTTTTCCCTCTTTTCAATTCACGTATTTACTAATAGCGTATTTAACATTAGCTAACAAATGTTTGCTCTCGTCTATTTATATATATATTTTTTTCTTTTAATAAATTTAGAAATGCCAATCAAATAGCCAATATTGAATTAAGAAACAAAAGCCGGAAAACTCCTAATTGGCAAAATTGTTAATTCGACTGCTGTTTATTTTATTGTTTATTTATTTATTAATGAAAACAAGAAAAATCAAAGTTTTGATAACAAAGTCTCCGAAGCATTTGTGTTTACTTTATTAATATAAAAGTAAATGGAGTTTTGCTTTTGTTTTTACTTTTATTATTGCTACAGCAAAATATTTTAGTGCAATTTGTAAATCTTATGGAAACTGTTTCGCTCGGTAATTGGCCGAACTGGATTGGTTTAAAAAATAATTAGGGTAACGGTTAACAAATTTTCTGATGACGAAATTTCAAAACTAATAATTATAAGTGTTTTATCATGCGTAAGGATAATTTTAATGTCTGATTAGGCCTACATTTTATTTTAATATATAGTTTTTACTTCCGATATAATTAGATACCATTTTTTTTACAAGCGTATTTTAAAATTATTATTAAATTTTTTAAGCCTTTAATTAATTTAAAATCAAAGCAGCAAATCCGACTTTTAAATAACGGGAAATTTGACAATAATCTCTAATTAGTTACGTTTTTGCCAATATTTTATAGTTTGTAGCTTATTTAAGCCATATTATTTTATAGCGTTTTTTTTAAAATACAGGTATATCTATGTTACATCACGTAGACATAAATCTACTTTTTTGAAAACTTTAATGCAAATTGCAGTATTTGAAACGTTTCAAGAATTTTACATTTTCAGATGATTTCTGCGTCTTGTACTTTTTATTTTTAATGCGTTTATTTAGATGTTTGCTGTGTTTGCATCTTGCTCGTAAAGTCTTTTTGACCTCTTGCATAACGAAAAAAGTTGTTGAAACAAAATTCTTCGTTAAGCGAGACATTACGGTAATCGATATTTCATAAGATATTCCACCGGTACACACTCGTCGTCGCCATAAATTCTATTTGATAAAAAGAAAAAATGTAAATTTTTTTTACGAGATTACGCAGCTTGTTCTTTCTACATTGTCGATCTTCTAATGGACACAAAGTGAAAGTTGGTGTCGATTGGCGCAGATGTCACATTTTACGAATAAGACCATCTCTAAAAAATTTTTTCTACGTAATGTATGCGTGTAAAAGTTAAAATAAAAATAGACAAGGAAAAAAAAAATAATAATAAAAAAAACGATTGAAAGCGAGTATAGAATAAGGACAAGAGCGAGAAAATATCATACTAGAAATAGAAAATTGGCATTTGAATTAGGAAATTGATATAGGTGGAGCCAGAGTGTGTGTGTGCTGAACGGGTTCACACGAGGTTATTCATTCTTCATCTTCATGTGACACGTATTACAATGAAGTCTTCATTTTCCAAACGCATATTTAAGCGGGATTTACGTTAGCGAACACACAACAAATACGGTGTCGGAGGAGAATTGAGATACCTGTCAAGGTTTAAATTTAATTGCAAAGCTTTTTTTCACTCTTTCATTTTCTCTCATTCTCTGGCGTAGCTGACCCTCTGCACTTCCGTCCACTCACTCTTGCTGACTCATTTGCATGTAGATTGGTTGACGAACGAGTGGGAAAGGGAAATTGTATATACATAACATTGACTGGCTGCTGGATGTCCATCACATTTTGACGATAAGGCACCGTGGATCACGCGTATCACGTGTCACAATTAAAATTAGAACAGCTGGAGTTGTTGGATCGCATGATAGGGTGACGAGGATCACATTACATCACACAAATCGCGTTGCCAACGCTGCAGCCAGCAAAAAAGAAAGAAAATAGACAAAAAAAAAAAGAAGCGAAAGTCAACTCGTTTACGAGAAAAATGGCGAATAGCGTTCTCTGTATTTACCTTAGGGGGTTGATGGGTGGTGGGAGAGAAATTGAATGAGATTTTTCAAACCTTTTACATTTTTAATCATTGTAATTATAATACGAACTTCAATTTTTCTTATTTTGTTTTTTATAAATCTTGATTGATGACATTAACCATGATTTTGCTATATTTTTCTTATTATTTTATTATAACAAAATACAAAATTAAATTTATATTGATTTAATGGAAAATGCATTTTAAGATGAAAAAATATTTTAGTGGTAAATTTCGGATAAATTGATGAGTTGCCCCAATAATCATTAATGCGATACTTTATTGTGTTTTCTATTTTTTTTATTGGTTTACATATTATAAAAAATAATAAAGACAAGTTTTGTTTGCAGGACTGAAGGAATGGATAAAAATTACACAAAATAATATTAAAATTTAATGAAATTTGAAATATATTGCGAATAATCGCAAAAATGTGAAAATTAACTGATTTTTTTTTAAATTTAATTCTAAAAGTATTAACATTTTTTTGCTTGTTTATACCTGTACCTTTCTAGGTGCGCTAATACGACCTTATTTAGTAAAATGTTTTTTAAAAAAATAAAAGAAAAAGTCACAGGTTTTTGAAAAGTTGAAATTGTACTTCCACATCAATGGGAGCCTAGGCCTATACTGTATTTTGCAAAGTTCAAAACGTGTCTTTTAAAAAATAAATAAATAAATAAAAAAACAAAACTGATTCAAACTGAAAAGGAACGGAAGAGAAAAAAAATGAAGTAAGCTCTCGCGCATCTCTTAAAAATTACTTAGTAAATTCGTAGAGGGGCCAAACACATTCGCATCTGTCTTGCTTGAACTGTCAAGATCACTTGGTGTAAATGGCTGAACAGAAAAGCGTGTTATGATGGGCGCCACGGAAGAATTAACTTATAAAGTGTGTATCATTTATCTTTTCATGCAATCTCGCTTTTCTATATCTATTTACGCACATATCTCTTACTACGCGCGTTATACGTTCTATATACGTGTAAACATGGAATAGAAGCGTCGTAATGTAATGATAATGGCTCCGAATCGGACTCACTGCCATTCGCGGGATATAATACATATTATTTTTTTTTCTCTTACAAACAAACGCGTTTATTTAGTTTATTTTATTTAAGAAGAGAAGAAAAAAAAATATTATATACAGTTTATGTTATGGAAAAATATATTAGAAATTAGAACGACTGTGACATCTATCGATGACACCAAATATCGACTTTGTTCTTTTTTTGGGGGGCGGGAAACATCGATACAATATATCAACAGTTTATAATAATAATAATGGTTTTGCTTTTAATAAGAAACTATCAATTTTGCTCTAACTTTTTTTTTTTTTTCTTTTTCTTCTTTCTATTCATTCAATTGCGTTGGCTGCACATAAAATGCATTTTTACAAAAATTGTATGGTTGTTTTCGAATTGAAAGAGCTTTAATTGTGCTCGAGCTGTTTACACTGAATTTAACTCTGCATTTATCTTTTTGTACGCAAACGCATTAGGTCAACAACTAGTACAAAATTCGACTTTTATTTATGTTTGTATTATTGACGATTTTGTTTCACGTGAAATTTACATATTCAAATTTTTCCCTCTACAGTTTTTTTTATTATTATTATTTTTATTTTATTTTTCTATTCTTATTTATTCCGCGGACGTTAAAAAGCTTTTCTTAATTTCGATCGTTTATCGCATTTGAGTTGTCGATAAGTCTCCATTATCGGCAGTCGACGAGAAAATGCATAAATTGCGAGAGGGTGCAACATTTTTAGTTGCATTTATCGACGTTACATTTTCTCTTTTACTTTATATTTTTAACTTTTTTTTTTTATCGAAAAAAATAATTTTTTTTTTGAATAGAAACGAAACAAGTGTAGTTTCTATGCTGATCTGTAAGCTTTACATCACTTTCCAGTCCAAGTGCTTGCGTATTATTTTTATTTTTTTTTCTTTTTCTTTATATATATATTTATTTTTTGGATATTCGGGAATGGAAATGAGTTTTATACCCGTACATTTTGTTACTTCGGTATTCCATAATGTCCATCGCATTTTTACCACTCCGTGAATGCATTAGCTTCACATGGACGAACCTTCTTTGTGCACATTTTTACATTAAGCATTTATAGAATAACGGAATAGGATAGAATGAAGGAAAAAAAATACGCAGAAATCGCTATAAAAATTGCCATTGGTGTTTGGGAATTATATACCGGTATCAAATCTAAATGCAAAGTTCACTTTAAGAATTTTAGACAAATGGCTTGCTTTCTACTTTTGCTACGAGGAAGAAAAAAAAAATATTGGTCGGACTTTTAAAATGTTTTATATTATTGAAAAAACATTTTCTACGGCGGGATAAGTTAGTCCACGATGATTTGCCTTTTAGTATTCCTTTGTTTTGCATACATTTTAAATGCATTGTTTACGACTACTGCTGCTGCTGGGTCGAGAATAATGCTCTTGGCGACTATCGAATACTACTTCACCTCAACAAAAAAAAAATTGCATGCAAAATGAGACGACTACTTAGTTGAATTAAAAAACAAAAAAAAAAAAAAATTAAGCGACTTTTCTGATAAATCGATAAAACTTACGTCGAAATTTATGATATTAATGCATCTAAGTATAGAAAAAAAAATTAATACATCACATAAAAAAAGAAACTTTATCTAAATCTAATGGCAAATAAAATTTTTTTTTAAAAGAAAAAATAAACAATAAAAGTTAAACAGTAGGGGGTACGCGATAGAACCGTTAGTTTATTTTGATAAAAGTTTTCCGAACCGGCAATTTATTATTGTAGATTCTAGTTTAAAAAATGGTTAAAATCATTAGCACTGTACATGCATTCATTAGGCTTCTGAAAAGGTTATCTACAATATTAATCATATTTTTAAAAAAAGTTTTGCGTCGTTTCAACTTGCAAATATTAATTATTACAATGAATTACAGTTTACCGGTATTATTTTGTACTCTATTTGATTGGCTATTCTGAATATTACGTCGTATTTATTTTACTTAGAAATTAATTACAGTACAGTGGTTGGGTTTACTCGATTATGAGTTAATGACTACAAAATTATTTCCTCATTAGTTTCTGTATTTTTTTTTGTAAAAATTTGATTTCTTTTAAATTACGGTAATTTTTGAACGAATTTTTATTTAATCTAAAATCTGTTTTTCCTCTATTTGATTTTTTTAACTCAATTTTAATAGAGTTTAGTTTCATTATTGTGATTGAGTTTTTATTATCTTCTGTACGAGTATTTACTTACTTTTGAAGTATGTATATTGTTACTCAATTTAATTCGAGTTTCAGATTAATGTTGAAAGAATTCATAATAATAATGTTATTTTAATGAAGGTTTTTTTTCTCTCTACTATTAATTTTATATATTTGTTTGCGAACTGGTGGTTCAAATTTCATTGAATTAGTTTTACGTTTCTTTGAAAGCTTACAGTATAAAATTGCTTTATTTTTTGTACTATTAAAGCTGGCGGAGTTTACATCGGCAAGACTATGAGAAAAACAGTTGAAAGTGCCGCAGGCAGAATAGCAACAATGCAAAACTTGTAGCGCATGCATCTTACACTAAGTTCATACTGTATGAGGGTTGAAAGAGAGAATGCATAAGAAAAAGGTTTCGTCTGAAGTTCCAAGATGTCGCTGACCACAATGTCATCCTTCGTCATTTCATTGCATGCAAGCCAATTCATTGTAAGTCAAATTTGATTATACAGAAGAAAAAGTATTTGTGTTGCTTCTTTCGCTTTTGGAGCGCCCCAATAGGCCTTCTTCATCTCCATACACGACGTGTGATTTTAACTTATCTATACGCCTCCACCCACACAACCCTCCTTCAAATCCCCACCCACATCTTTTACCCTTCTCCCCCTTAGCCCAGGCGCCTGTTATTAAAGTGAAAAGAAATGGACTGGATTTTTATTCGATCTCACCTACATCTCCCCTCGCCACCTACTGTACATCCATTTTTTTTATACTGTATATATGCACTTGCATTTTCAAATTCATTCTTCCACATGGACGTCACGTTTTATGGCATAAGAAATAAGATGCTCTTTCGCTTTCAAACCAACAGCGTTTTAGCTTCTCGCCGTAACCTACTATGACTGGACACATCTACCCTTTTTTTTTTCCAAATAATTCTTAGCAGAAAATATTAGGATTTTTTTTTTTTTTTTATTTTTTCTAGTGTTATCTAAGATTTTGTGCAAATCCTTTTTATGTTTTTTTTTCTGGCAGCTAAAAGCAATGATATAGCAAAATCTCCTTGGAACCAGCTTTATGTTTTATGGACAGTACTGAGTCTGTCCTGATCAAAATTAAAAGAAATTGACAAAAAAACAATAATTAAAATAACAGGCATTTTATTTGCGCAAATAATTTGTTTTTTAAAGTGATTAAAAAAAAAACAGACTCAAAAGTCACCGAAATTGAATAAACCAGTACGTTTAATTATTCTGTAAAATCTTTTAAAAATTACATTTATTTGGCTTTACGTTGCAAAACAAATCTGAAGTTATGGTGAATTGGTTTTGAAAATTTCGTGGTATTGATCATATTTTCCTCTCGGAAATTATACGATATTACTGTTCGTAACATAATATGCCCACAATCTGGCGATGTATTCTTAACCTCGATGAACAAAAAGTTCCATGCCATCAAACGATTCGTGATAAATCTGATTAGAAAAACTAGCTAAAATTGTTTTAAACACGTATCATTAGGAAGATTCTCAGCAAATATTGTTTTCTTAACGTCACGTGATAAAATTCGTGGTTTGTGAGATAATAATAATAAAAAAGAGGTGTTTATTTTATTTTTTATTTGACGAATATCAACAAAATCTTTGTTTTACCGGCTATTATTACTGTGTGAGTTTGTTTACAGTTCGTGTGTTGTCATGTATCCATAATTTGTTTTGTTATTGGAGTGCTAGTGGTTCCTTTTTTTTTTTATTTTTTATTCTTCATCATCGTCTCTATCTTCGAATTCCGTTTCACTGAATTCCAAACACAAAATATTTGCGAGCAACAGCGCACCCTACGGTGAGATAGGTGCAGAAAAATATTTTTCACGCTCAACTTTTTTAAACTTTCATTTTCGAGCTGATTTTAAATCCCACACATGAGGTTCAAAGTTAAAATGGAAAGCTAAAGAAAGAATAAAAAAGAATAGGATAGAGAGAGAGAGAGTGTGTGTGTGTGTGTGTGTATGGGTGGTGTTGAGTTTGTGGTGGTGAAATGTTCAGTTCAATGAATTGCTATTGCTTATTCAAAAATAAAAGAAAGTTATAATAGTAGGCGCTATATACGCAGTTAATATAGATAGAAATCGTAAAGAAATGTCTTTTGTTCAAGCATTCATATAGATCAGTTCATGACCTTTATTGGACATCAATTTTTTTTTTCTCTCTCTCCTATCTTTCTCGTTGCTTACAACAACAAAAACAGATGGAATGAAATGACTAGGATTATTTTTTTTACTATCTTATATTGCCACCTGAAGCTGTGGAAGACTCGCCTACATTATTATTATTTCAGTAATCCCTCGTTATACGCGTAAATGCGCTCATGGAAAAAGCCGCGAACAGCGAAACTAGAATCCTACTCAAAATAAAAGGGTAAAGCGAGTCAAAGCACAAAAATTGAACTTTTATAAGATACAGATTGCGCTCCAAATTAATGATAAAACTTGGTTTACTTTTATTTTAATACTGTATGTGCATGTATGTTTTAGTTGTTTGCGCTCCCAAATCTGACGCAAAGCCTGGTTTGCCTTATGAACTCAAATATTATATCGTATTTAAAAAATCGCGCATACATTTTTTTTTATGAACGACGTTAACAGTAAAATCTATTATTTGTACAGTTCCCGTTTTGCAAAAAGTATATCGCAAATTGAGCTAAAAAAAAAAAAAAAATTTGCAAAAAAAAAATAATAATAAATATTTAATAGGGAAAACATTTGTGCAAACCATTGTATTTAGAATGTAATGTAAAACAGTAAATAAACGCCTTATAATATAGTTACACTCTACACGCATCATTCAAAGTATTGGCAATCAATGGTGGTAGGGGCAACAGGAGAGCTTAATGGCTTACAAGGCCTGAGTTTATTTAGAAATTTTATTTACTGTACAAAGAAATTTCCAAAACGAATGCCAGGTGAAACATAACAATATTTTGCTAAGAAAAACCTTGATCGTTTTACGTGAATCCGTGAATGATGAACCCGCGTAAACCGAGGGTAAAAAGTCGAAAATTTGTTACGAACCACGAACTTATTCATTATTTTGTTGATTACAATAACTGATCCCGTAAATGTGTTGTATCATAATCTCACCTTTTTTTTTGTTGAAGGGGAGGACTTGCAGGTATAAATTAGATGAAGTAAACGCAGAGTTAAGAGTTTTATTTATTATTTTTGAGAACGAGAGTTTGAGCTCAGACGACGTATGGTGCCATTAGAAACAATGTTATCATTGGCTACCATCGACGGACGAAAATACCAAGCTTAAGTCTTTAGAGTATTCAAACAATTTTCTCTTTTGTCCGAATTCCTTGTTAAGAGTGAAGATGTTGGTTCGAGGGAGGGAGGGAGGGAAGGGAATCAAAAGAAAAGAAAAAGAATTGTCAGACTTATCACTGCTAATTCGAAAACTTGCTTTGTCATATTTGATATTTCGTACGTGAACCTGTTGCATACCATTTTGGTTGGAACGTGTGTGGTGGATGGTTGGGTGTAGGTGGGGGGAGATAGACAACACACGTCATTATCTTTCAGACTAACGATTACATTTTTACCTACAAATCTCGAATGTTTGTTCGCCCAAATTTTTAAGTATATTCTTTAAAAAATGCTGATGGACTTTTCACAGTAGTTAACGTGTAAAAATGTGAGAGAATGGCGCTATTTACTTACTTTTATTTGCCATTCCTTAACTAAACAATAGAATTTTTTTAAGTTTTAGCTAGGGGAAAAAAAATTGTTAATTTCTTTGCTTTATATTTGACGAAAACGTAGAATTATTTTAGTGTTTTTTTTTTTAATGTTTTGGAAATATATTATTATTATTTTTTTTTTTTGGAATAATCATTTGCGACTGTTTAGTTTCGTAATATATAAAAAGTATGTTTGTATTGTTATATTTTACCACCACGTTTGCCTCCAACGGCAAATATTGAATTGTTTGTGTTTTTTCCGCAGTTTTTTTATTTGATTTATTTATTTATTTTTTTTTTAAAAAAAAAGGTACTCTGTATTTCGAACCATGACCAATACTAACTTCTATTCTAAGTCTTTCAAAAATGTTGCGGTTTGAGGCTGCAGTGACCCTTTAAGTTCCGATCTAAAAAAATAGTGTGCGGTACTAGCTTTTTTTTAATATATAATATTGGTAGTACAGTAGTAGGTTGGTTGACTTTTGAAATGATTTTTGATTAATTTTTTTTTTTACTTTCAAGTTTTTGTATTTTTAGTTTATTTTTACTAGTGTATATAGGGGAAAAGTATACGGCAGTGTAAATACCTGCGATTCTGCATCAATGTTGACGTTTTTAAAGTATTTTTATTTAGTTTGTTTATTTTAAAGTTTTGAGGAGAAGAAGAAGAAAACAAAATTGAAAGGAATGTGTGAAGTTGAGAGACTTAAAGAAGTGTAAGTAGATGATGAAAAATAGAAATTAAATCTATTAAAAAAATGGAAGGCGTGACGTTGGGGTTTTCTTAGGAGATCGGGTGATGATACTGTATATTTCACTTTTTCGAAACGCGTTTATTTGATTATTTTCGACGGGGAGTGTGTTGTTTAGGTGCTGATATCGAGAGAAAAAAAATAACACCTTTATTGTAGGGAAAACCGTTCAAAAAATTGACTCGAAGAAGAGTTTAAACAAACAAACGCATTTCAAAAGCTGAATTTTGATGGTTTTTCGCACACTCTCTTAGATAGTGAAGTCTCAGTAGAACGAACGTTGATAAAGAAATTTCAATTATAACGAACAGGTTAATCTTAGCTGAAAGTATATTGATGTCATTCTAACAAAATTTCAAGTTTAGCTACAAATGTTTTTGATTCTGTGAGGTAAATTTAATCTGAACACCGACATTTTTACGTTAACATAACATTAAGTTATCATTTTTGGTGGAATAAAAAAATTGTTACAAAATGTTTCTATAAAATCAAATCATCTTTTATTTAAACATTTTTTCTTATACCGGCGGTTTTACTTTACATATACCGTACAATTATTATATTTGAATATTTTTTTTAACATAATAAAATTAAAATAAAAAATGTAAAGAATTTTATTTAAAAAAGAAAAAAATTTGAAGCTCGAATTATTAACGTGTAAATTTTTTTTTAAAAAAATTCTTTCTTTTAAATTTAAGAAATTAGATTCGTTTTTCCAGGCATAAATATTTTTATTTTTAAAAGGATAAGTGGAAGTGTAAAGTCATAGACCTCTTCAAAAAAAATTAGTTTCACGATTTTTAAAGCTCGTGGTTGCAGTTTCTTTGAATAGAATGAAACAAAGTGTATATTTTTTCTTACTCTCTCATCTTTGAATTACTATATAATGTTGTTACAAACGATGAAATGATCGGTCCATTTTGTCTGATTTGATTATCGTTCTCCAGGTGTCCCATTCTGTTTTTGCTGGAAACATAATAGTTTTATCAAACGCGATACCGAGCGGGCGGTGTGATAAAAAAAAAACTAGGAAGAAGAAAAAAAAATGAAGGTGCTTTAGATAACATTCCACTTTCCAATTGAAAAGCCAAAAAAATAAAAATAAAAAAAAGAGAGAGAGAGAAAAAAAGAATGTGGTGAGTCAAGTCGCTCTTTAAAAGATCAATTAATTGAAAATCCGAGAAGCTCATTAAGCTAAGGTGTTTACGTGGCACGTGTTAAATTGTAATCTGAAGAAGAGAAAAGGGAGAAAAAGAAAAAAAAAAAATCCGATAGGAGTTTTTGATTGTGTTGTTCAAGGACCACCAACATTGTCCCTCACGCGCACAACGTCTATTGTTTAGTCAATACCTCCGCAATTCGCTGCTTTGATCTTTCACTAACGCGCTTTTTAACACTTTATAAACTTAACTTTACTTCGCTATATTGAATATACGAAAAGTACACAAGAGTTTTAAGACCGAGTGAGAGAAAAAAAAGTTCTTCGACTTGGTGAACCATTTTATTATTCGCATTCATCATAGCGTTTGCTCATTTCGATCAACGACTTTATAATGGAAAAACACTCAGAAAACACACAAAAAAATAATAATAAAGTTTGAAGTGGTTAAAAATCATTTAAATAGATATTATGAATTTTTTTCTCCCTTTTCATTAACGTTTTAGATAAGGACCTCTTCGTTTTTGAAAAGTTTGGTTTGACCTATAAATTTGCATTGTATTTTATCTGTTTTCAATGCACCATTATTATCAGCAAGTAATTTTGGAAGCATTTTTAAAAGAATGTGCGAAAAATGTTAATTAATGTAGATACTAATAAAGAAGATACGCTTTTTGTTAAAAGCTTTTACATCGAAACAATAATTATTACAGCAAAAAACGGAATTTGAAAATGTGTGAAATTTTGAGGAGAAAGAAACACTGTAAACAAAAGTCTACGGTAGGTGTGATTGAGCTTATAAATAATTGAAAAAGCGTTTTATGAGAAAATGTTGGGTTGCAGAAATTGCAAAACATGTTTGGCTCAATACCGGCAATGGTTTTTAATGATTAATACAGTATACATGCACTTGTATTAAATATTTTTGATAATTACGATAGTAATTTTAACAACAATAAAAATTGGGTGATTTTTTCTCCCCCCACTATTACTGATTTTCTCATGCATAAACATGTAGATCTTTTACTATTTTAACGTGTATTTTCTGTCTTATTGTTGTCCAAATAAATTGAAAAAAAAAAATAAATGTAGAAAAAAAATTATCGGTTTTTATTTTGCAATATTAATGTTCTAATTTAAAAATAATGGATAAAATTAAGCTCTAAAATTAATCTAAATTATAAATTAGAAGAAAAAAAAAATAACTGAAAGAAATCCTAAGTTGTGTATTTTTCTTTTTGTTTGTCCATATTGGATTTTCATTAAATAAAATTAAAATTTGTCGAGGAAAAAAAAAAGCAATTTAATAAAATTGTGAACATTATTTGAAAGCGAGTAAATTTTTTTTCTGATATTTGTGTTTTATTTTACCGGTATTTACATTAATTTTTAAATCGATTGAGTGCTTTGACTATAATAATAATTTCGAACTACCGGTATTAATTTTTGTGCAGTATTAATGTTATGGTAACCTATATAAACGTCTCGGTAATTCATGTTGATAAAAAGGTTTTGTTTTTAGTGCTTTTTTTTTTTTCAATGTTTATCGTAATCTCTTAAAGAAGTCGATAGATCGTTTCAATATTTCTGGACTGTTGATTCAATTTTATTTTATTTTTTTTGTTTCCTAATAATTTATTTCCCGTAGCACTTAGTCCGCATTAAGGTTAAGTCGGAAGTGTCCGAGCACGGTAAACGTTAGAAGTTATCTAACTCGAAGGTAAATTAAATGAAACATTAAGTGTAGGGACAATTACTCGACTTATCTTCTATGAAAAGACATTTTTTTTTCTCTTTCTGCGAGCGGTATCGATACTAATATGAGATAGCATTTTTTTTTGTTGTTGTTCAGGTGTAAGTTTTGAGTTTCTTTATTATTTTGGATGGAAATAAAAGTAGTGGGGATGCTCCCTTGATAACCCAAAATCCATTAATGACCTATTCACTAAGATGTCATTTGTAATTTTCTCTTGAGATCAAGGTCTATCGCGATTCTTCTTGGTGTTTTTTTTTTTTCTCTTACTCGACTCAATTTCGACCAATGATCGATATAGCAAAGTATTATGTGGTATTAAAGTTGCAGACCGCAGCAGTTAAATCGCGAGAGAATATCATGTCATATGAATCTATTCTAGCTTTTATTTTTCGGACATTGATACCGTGGAGCCTCGAAATAATATAAGGATGTTTACTAAAAGCAATCATCGACCGGAATGCTTTTAATAATAAAAGAAAACAAATGAAAGTATAAATCATATACTGTACAGTATGTAATTCGGAAAGATCAACATCCCGGCACTCATTTTTTGAACATTTTTAGACACTTTTTTTTGGTTGCAAAGACATATTATAGCCTAGTTAAATTGCAATAATGATTATTTTTTTGAACAAGCTTTAATAAATTTTGATTAAAATTTTTTTTTTTATATTATTATTATAATAAAATTTTAGCATTATAATTTATCTAAATATTATTTTGTTAAATTTAAACTTTGTTTTTTTCTCACCTAATTCGTCATCTTTCACCATGAATGGCGCCGGCTGTCATTATAATAATTTATTCTAAATTTCCCTCCCAAAATGTTTCTAATGGTAGTTAAAATTGATTCATATACTCAACGTATTTTCTCAAGTCTTGCAGAAAGGGGGAAAAAAAAAAGCTCACGTAGTTTAATCTGATGGAAAATTACAGGAGGTACCGTGGCATTATTTTAATTCGAGTCGTGATTTAACTCTCTTTCTCCGTTATTGTTTTTAAATTAAAATTGATGTTAAATAATTTATATTTCCTGCGGAAGTTGCGCGTTCGCTACGTTTTTATTAAATAAATTTTTATCTTTTTCTTAAAGGTACCGGTACTAAAAAAAAAAAAAAAATTGTTTCGTTATTAGAAAATTGAATTGAATCGCCATTGTATTCTCACCGTTCCCATGTCCAGTCTCAACCACTCGTGTGTTTACAAGTATATATACTCGTATATATATTTTTTTTATTAGTTGATTTCCAATCAGAGTGAAGTTGGTAGAGTGCTTTTTATCGCCTCAGCATCGCCACAAAGACTTTTCATTACTAACTCTGATTTATTTATTTTAAATAAAACCTTTAAATTGAATTTGCACGATATCGATAGTCTAGATTTCACCTGTCACCACCCACTCAAACGTCAGGTCACTTTTCCAAACCGATTTCATTGCTCCTCATTCTTTTCATTTCACCTTAGCACTAGGTGTCCACTCTTATGTATATACACCGGCTACGTATTATATTATATAGAAAACGATAGAAGATTTTAACGCAGACCTCGAATTAGAACCAACCCGTATATATATTTTAAAGGAAAGTGAGTGAGAGACAGAGTAAAGCCTTATTTTAGAGAATGTGTATGTATATTCGGTCAGAAGATAAGGTTTCTGGCTTATTTTAGATATCGATCCGTCTAAAAATCGATATGTAATTTACTTTTCTTACATTAGTAAAAAAAAAAAAATGTATAGGCCGAGTAAAAAAAAAAATAAGAAAAAAAAAAAAAAAGTAGGGGTTAAAGTTGTCGTATATTGAGTGAAATGGAAATTTAGCTTTGCCGAAGAAACATTGTGATAACGTCACGCACTAATTTCCCATAATTCATTCCAATGGTTCCGTTGGCTAACATAATACATCTACACTTATACAATGCCAGTCCTTAGAAGATACCCTATAGCACTTTTAATACACAGCTATTTCTTCGTCTACGGTGTTTGCGATAACAACGACGACCAATTTCGAACTTTTTTTTTTTTTTTTGGGGGGAAAAGAAAAAGTCAAGAAGAGAATTTGAAAAAAAAAACTTCGCCTTTTTAGTGCGGTCTCAGAAGGGAATTAAGAATTACAATAGATGTTTGAAGTGGAATAAGTATCGAGATAGCAGTCCATCAGAAAATAAAATAAAAATGTCTCCCATTTACAATTCGAATTGCCAGAAAAAAAAGAAAAAAAAAAGTTTGTTCCCACACGCGCGCTCTATGGTCCATATAGATGAGTGTGCGTGAAAATCGGCGCAAATTTTAAATTTTCAACAGATTTTTATGAAAGCCCGTAACATTATCAACCTTATATTGCTTTTCATTTCGATTCTTTCTATCCACACTTTACATTCTACCCACTCTACTCTTCAAATAAGGTAAGCAGAAGTAAAAGAAATGAAAAACAAACCGAGTAGACACCGAATTTTAATTTATTTTTTAGCTCGTGCATGTTTGAACTGACGGTTTTTTTTTTACTTCTTCTTCTTATCTTTTTCCGTTCCTAAATAATAGTAGCAAAGCTGATTTGGGCGTTTCGTACAGATTTTTTCGTATTAAATTTTTTTTTTCTTTTCGTTACTAAAAGGAAAAACAAGCGTGCATCTCTTTCGAATGCAATTTATTTATTGGAGCATTCTTTGGAATCCAACATTGCATGTGTCTATATGTACAAAGAAACTAATAAAGCTCTTTTAGATAGACAAATGACGTGCATGAAGTAGACATTGGATTGTTTATTTTTGTATAATGAGAATTGTGTATAAGTAATACTACTTTTAATCCCTAAAAATTTTTTGTTTTTTTTTTTTTTTTTTTTTGCTTTTCTGTCCATCTGTGACGTGTTTTTCAATATAATAGCTACCGAAGCTGTTGCTACAGATACCGATCTTGTGATTTCGTATTCGCTGTTTTAAATAAGATGCGATCTTTGCAAATTTCGTACGGCTAAGGAAACAAATGGATTTGATTTAGTTACTCTAGGTCACATTTGATACAAATTAATGCGGTTATTACAAAATTTATTATTAAATTTTAACTATATTTCTGGATTTGTAAAATAATTTCTAGTACCAGATAATTTTTGTAGGACGCACTTTTAAACTAATTAGTGATCAAGTAGCAATGAAATTGATCTAGTCAATTTAATGTAAATTTATTGAGCTGTAAATCGTCATACTGTTCATAATATCGAATAGATTTTAATGGTTCTGACGTCATGAAAGGCATTTGAAACTAACCAACAATGCCTAACAATTTTTATGACACTGCAAGTTGATGTAAAATTTACTTATGTTGCAAAAATATTCAAGTGTTATTGCAAAATTCATTCAAGGTATAAAAATTAGAATTATTGTTTTTAGTGTTTAATTTTTGATTACGAAACACGTGATATTATACAAACTAAACTCATAGTTTGCAGTTAACTTGATTGCTTATTCAAATTTTTAACTTCCATCATTTCGATATTTTTTAATATCGAATGTCCTCGAACTTTTTAGAAAGTTTTTTTTTTAATAGATTTAAAATCAAATTGGGATTGAGTTTTTTTTAGTTTCTAGTTTCACATTGTACAACTAGTACCAAACTTCTTAACCTAATGATTTACGATGAACCAAGTATTATGCAGCCGAAACGTCGAACGTAAATGATGAAGTGGAGTTTATACAGACTTATTTATAGGTGGCGGCTTGATCCTCCGTTTTTAACTTATTTCGATAATCAATTTAGTTGCAAAAAAAAAAAAAAAGTAATGTTTGGCTTTAGCCAAGTTTAATAAAAGTTCTAAATAAAAAATAAAAAAAGATTTTTATTATGGAGAGTCGAATCGTAATCTGTTACGCCTTTGCGTTTCACTAATAGCAGTCCCTGAGTTGGATTCTCGGTAAAAGTCAAGTGGAAAAAGAGACCAAAGGAGAGAACGTGAAGCGACGCTACATTTTAAAATCAGCTTTGTGATTGAATTGGAATTTGTAGGAGATCGCAATATTGGCGGGTATTGTGTTGGTCCACTCTAATATTGCATTACCAATGCATAGTATCGAAATGAACTCTATTTGGAATGCAAATTGGAAAAAGAATCAGAGGCGAAGCAAAGGATTTTGTTCATCTCCAAATGCACGTTTCTTTTTTCTTCCTTTTTTTTTTATGATTGAACGTATTGTGTTTACTTTTTTATGGAAAAAGGAGCCTACCCTCGAAATAAGAAGCAAAAGAAAAGTAAGAAGCGGAAGGGTAAAAGGCAAAAGCGTAAAGTAGATGCTGTCTAATTCCGAGTAACGTAACGCAACGGCTTGTCACGTGGACAATGAAATCGTATGTGACGTCCATCGAGCTTTTATTAGTTTTGTTGACCCGCTTCATGTACATGTAGTGTTCGGCGAATGAGGTCCGAGGCTGATCATTTATTTTATTCGCCTCCATTTGCATACTGCTCGTGATGTTTGGTTAAAATCCGAGGCGGAAATGGCACTCCGTCGCCCAACGCTCACCAAATCAAATTGAAATTGAATTTCTTAGCCTGTCCGTCTATTTTTTTTTTTCTACTCTGCTATTTTTTTTACGGATTTCTACTAGTTGTCCCTTAGGCAGTGTTGAGTCTTAGACAATGTTAAACATGATGGAATACGAGGATGAAGTGAGCATGAAAATCATGTTCGGATTATTTCGATTCCCTCAGGTGGGCCATTGTCATTGCCCCGCAGAAGACATATTTGAATAATAGTTTCCGACGAGCCTTGCAAAATATTTTTCACTCTCATAAAGTTTACTAGAAAATATTTACAGTAGATCCCGATTTGACTATTTTTAGGGATTTTAAAAATTAAACCTTGAAAGATTTTGCTTGAAAATCTTAAAATTTGCATATTAGATACCAGTAAGAATACTGTTAGAGACGTACCGAGCGTACGTGATTGTATATGACATAATGACACCCCTTTCTCACTTCCCTCTGTCCGTATTTTTTTTTTATTTTAAAAAGATAATTTTTGGCTAGCTTGGTTTATTCTGAGTAAGCTTTTGTGAAAGATAATAATTATTATAGAGTAAGTAAAAGTTGTAATGAACAAGCGTTGGAGATTTTTTTTTGAAAGAAAATAACAAACTTTGTTCTTATATTTTGCCACAATAATAGAATCTTTAATAATTACGGTATTTATTTCAATTACCAGTACATGTATTGCGTCAATTTTTGGTGTCGCCAGCGGCAGCCGTCCCTCAGGCAAACTTTCTGAATATTATTTTGAGTGGTGCAACATATCATTCCCCAATTTTACATTAGTTTTGTAAAAAGAATCAGTATCGGTATTATTTTAAAAGCACATGTAATTAAGTGTATTGCACGGATTTTTAGAAATTTATTTAATGGCTTTATTTGGAATGTATTACATGCATAAATAAACGCATTAAATCTGTAGCAGAGGCAAGAATTTTGAGAAGATGAATTCATAATTGTATTCCAATCATGCACAGTATTTAAATCCTTAATTTTGAAAAAATTCGTTACTAACCATAACGCTTAGTAATTAATTCGCTAAAAATTGCAGTACCGGTTTTTTACAACTTTGCAGTATGGTTAAGTTGTTTTTAAGGAAAAATGTAATATTGTAATGCAATATTACCGTATGTATTTTAATTAGATAAACAGCGTTATTATTTTAAAAAGGGATTTGAAAGTTATAATAGAGATCTTAGAATACAGTAACATTATACTATTAGACCTGAGAAATTATTGGTTGACGATGGAGTTTGCGGTACAGCTCTTTTTACATTGTTTTCTTATGCTTCGGCTTCATTAGAATGATATGATAAGATAATAAATTAGGGGGAAAAATTGTTTTTTTATTTTTTTTAATGAATTTTTTTATTTATGACGTTATTACAGCATAAGAAATATTTAATTTTCCTTCTTAACTGTATATAATAATGGTAAGTTTGGCAATTTATTTTACTTCATAATTTTAGTTTAATCAATTTTTCTCAAAATGTATTACCACTTTTTCTGCGAGAAGTTTGATACATTTTTTTAAATACGGTACATAAAATAGAATTTTAAAGGATTATTAATAAGGGTTGCAACCAAACTTTCAATACAATGAGAACGCAATTAACCTAGATTCTGAATTATCAATTCGAAATGGAAAATGTAAATTTATATTGTAAAAAGTTAGGATGTTTATCTTATTTTATAAATAAAATTGTATAAATAAAGTAATTCATTCGATTAATATTTTTTTTCAAAAAAGAGTGGTATATATCGTGACTAAAAATGTCAATTTCGGTAGATTTTATTATAAACGTTCTCGGTGAACTTTTGTTATAATATTTTTTTGTATATTATAATTTATTTACCTTGCAATGGGGTTAGTAATTCCTTTTTTTTTTTCATTTGATTTTATATAAAAAAAATGTTGTTACCTAAGTAAATACTATTTTGCAAAGAACAATTAATGTTTAGTAAATCACACAATATGATATATTTTAATCAATTCTGCGATCGATAAAGCTTTTCTTCTAATTTAAATAAACTTGTTTGCCTATTACAATAGATGGTGGTAAACATTTCCACAATAAACTACGTCACTTCGCTCACTTTTTTTTTTCATTTGACTAATTCATTGAACTTTTAAACATGTCATCCTGCGAGATTTTATCTCGATGACCACCCCAACGAGTGACCACAACACGACCAAGTCTAAACACGACGAGAAATAATTTACGTCACTCGAAAACATTCTTTCTACAGTATGTAAATTTGATGTAAATTACTGCGTTTTTGGTGGGTTTTTTTTTTGGTCTGGCTGAACCAGTATTCCTTTTTACCTTATACTGAAATAATATTAAAAAGCACTGAAATATGGTAATAAAATATATTTCAATGCCACTAGAAGATCTCGTTTTATTTAAATCTGGTTTAACGCTTATTTCAGTGTGTTCTACCAGAGAAAATCAGGCGTATGTTGGAGCAAAATATTATGTTTTTAGTTTTTATTATTACGTAAATAAAATATTTACCGGTACAGTACTCAATAATTTTTAATTTGTTTTGCTAATTTTTTGAAAGAAATACATCCAACTTTAGTTGAATATCATTAATTATTATTATTATTTTGTTAAAATTTAATTTAGTTTTAAGAGATTTATGTTAATTATGTTTTGCTTATTTCAACTTTTCAAGAAACGTTTTAATTAGTTTTACTCAAGGTCTACTTTACCTGACTTTAAGGCGCATGTTTATAGTACTGTATTCAATCTTAAACGAGTTTATTTATTTATTTACAAATTAGTTCTGCCTACTTTAAACAAATTACATGTACTAATGATTATCTCAGTACAATTTCTATTCTAGTTTTTACACAATTTTGAGAAAGGTTTATTTATTTTTTAATCTGAAAATTTAAAATGGGGGCCTACAACCACTTGAGCCGACTACATGCTTTCTAGAAACAGGCATAAATTATGATAAACCAAGTTAATCAACCATTGCATCAAAAATCAAATTATTTAATAATAATGAATTCCCGATCCGGTAGTTGGGATTTTGATAACACACAGTTGACAGTCGCCTGATTGAACGGATGTGAACGGTGGGAAGTTTCTTGAGTGTTCGTCCCAAACACTTAAGAATAAAATTAAACTCGTTACTAAATTTCCCTCTTAAGGTTTAACCCTACGACCAACAACTAAATAATTCCGATTTTTTTTTTTTTGAACTCGTCAAATTATAAAAATAAAAGAATGAGTCAGCATATTAATCATTTTTCTCTTTCTCAAAGTTATTAACAGCTGGTAGAACGACGCACAGGTGCAATCGATGCCCATCCATCCACCTGATGAGAAACCGAATCGTCTTCTATTTTTTACACTTCTTATTATGTTTTTTATTTCTTTTATGCGATGAGATTTATATTGACTGCTATTATATACAGCTTACTTTTCTGGTTAATTTTCATCCTTTTTTTAGCGATCTCTTTTTTATTTTCGCTGTTCAAACTTTGATGGGTAACATATCGCCTTCATATAATAGCCTTTACTGATTTAAGTATCGGAAATCGTGATTTTTTTGCGCGCACGATTCGATAAGATTTCTTTTTAGAAATAATGCTCGAAATGTAATTCATTCATCGAGGAAATAACACGTTGCTTGCTTTTGTGTTTTCCAAATTAAAATAATTTTCCCAAATTTGTTAACGTTTGATATAATAATTATCCATTTCTGAAAGTAACCCGGAAATATTTTCTTGAACATTAAATAAACATTTTGTTGTTAATGTTTTACATTATTATTAATTTTTTTTGGGTTTTACTTAGCGTACAATAAACAATATGTTTGCATATTTGACGTTGATTAGCCAATAATATTGAACAAGCATTATTATTATTTTTTTAATTTTAATTAACAATTTTTATCTGATTACCTTAAAATAGAAATGGTGAAGTGGTTTAGAATTTTTTGAAAATTTAATAAAAACGGCAAATAATTTGGTTAAGAAACTAAACCATATTTTAAAGATGACATTTTAATGGAAATGATATTGTGCAGTAATAAAATATTAGATACTGGCATTTTAACTTTTTGAAAATTATTATTACATTTTGACTACAGTAGTGTGGTTTTGTTTGCCATATTAAATTATTGATAATATGTTTCAAATCACGTACTTTTGTAAAATCCGGTATTAACTGAGTTTCAAGTTTATATTTTTAAAATAAATTAATAAGTAGCGATAAATCACATTTACAGTACAGTACTGTCGGTTTTTTTTTATTTTATGTTAGGTATTTTATTTCAGGTACAGTACCGTATATCATTCTGGCTACTTCGGGATAGATAGATTTTTTTTTGTCCAGTACCGTACATGATTCTTTTTTTAAATGAAAAATTTTAAATTTATAAACAATAGGCGAATATGATAGATGCACATTTAACCATCTTTTAAATTTTATAATTATGCAATTTGTTATAACGAACGTCTGTAGTAGCCCATGAAATTCTAATTAGATTTGCAGCAAAATATGTGTAATTGATATCACATATCGTTGTATTTAAAAAATGACTCAATTTTCTGGCATTTTTGACTAAGAAAAAAAGTGTTATCGTTTATTGCAATACCGGTAATCTAAAAAGTAATTATTATCGTTCACTACTTTTTCCACCATTAACTTTTATGTGCGTAAAACATAACTTGTGTACAAGTCAAAGACACGAATTGTTTGATTTTAATTATTTACAATTTGATGCTACTGTATTTGTAGAGCGGAAAGAAAAATGTGATTATTTTTAAATGAGAAAATATGGTCAACCGAAAGACGATGCGAATTCTCTTCTTAAACGAATTTCATCTTTTTTTCCCCCTCTCCTCTTTTCTCGTCTCCTCCCACAAAAAAAATTGATATTGAATGAGAGATTGAACTAATTCACTTCGGTGATCGATCGTCTTTGTCGTCAAAAGTTCACGACCCTAATTACACAAAAAGTTTTCTAACAATACCCATCTATATTTTCTCGAAGAAGAAGACAAAAAAAAAAAAAAAAGTAGAGAAAAAAAATCTTGAAAATGAAAAAAAAAAAAATAAGCTTTCTTCTTCTTTCATCTTTTCTAAGATTTTTTTAATACAATACGCGTTCAAACTATGGCGCTCAAGAGTTTTGGCTATGAGCGGCTATTTTCCACCCAACCGATGCATTTTTGTTTCATTCAATAAAGCGTTGTTAGGAAACGCGAGCGGGCATTAAATCATACAAGCAGATAGGAATTTTTATTGAGAAATTGAAATGTGTCATTTTAAAAGTTTTTCTCGTCCGAGTGACTATTTATTCTCTCTCTCATTCTCTATCTTCTCTCTCTCTCTCGACCAATCTTTCGGACTCGATGTCTATCCATTCGGATTGGGTGGGGTAGGGTGTGGACTAAATTTAATGTCCACTTCAACTCGTTTCTTTCAAATACTTATTTATACGATGAAGAAACGGTGGGGGTGCGATATTTGATAGAAGTGGGCGGACTTCTACATTTATGTATATCTCTACATTCGTTATTATTTTTTTTCTTCTTCATCCCTCGGTCATTTTTCTTGCGCATTTTTTTTCACTTTCACTTCATCCTAAAATTTTTAAGTGTCAAAAGTGCATTCGATATACGTTGGGGGGGATGTTTTAGTGGCGGTTCGTACCGGTTCGAGGAAACTGATAGTTGGATTTCGTAGGAGATTGGCGTACCGGAACGGTGCGGGCCTAATTACCATATCTGTTGCTGTACTATAACTATAGCTATTAATATCTTTATTGATTAATTTTTTATTATTTGCATAGATTTTGTCATTTTCTTCAAAAAGATCCTAAACTGCTACTACTTTTATTCACTAGTTTTATTCAGAATAATTTTCAATTTTGGGCGAAATTTTAGTTAATTTTATACGGGTTTTTTTTACGCGATTTTGAACAAGTTTGCGTTGGAATGAATTTCTCTTAAATTTTGAACTAATTTTGTGTTTCAGTAAAGGAGTATTTCATTCCATTTTAATCGAGTTTTTTCTATATTTTAATTGAGTATTTTTTACATTTTTAATCGAAAATTTTAATCGAGCTTTGATTTAATTTTGAACTGATTTTAAATTAATTTTGAAACATGATGATTTTTCTTCTTTCTTTTTTGTTTTTCATCAAGTGATCAATGATTAATTTTTTAAAAATATTATTCATTAATATAATTATTATTTTATTTTCTGTTATTTCATATTGCTTGCGAACCGTTAGTTTGATTTCTGCAAGCACACATCAGTTAACGCATTGTATTCTATAGCTATATGTAAGCGAATCGTTAGACTTGTCCAACAAAAAAAAAAGAAAATAGAAGATGAAATTTGCTATTATGTGCCAAGAGAAGACGGTGACCACTCCACCCACAATCTCCATCCTCCTCTCGCCTTCCATTTTTATGTGTATCTGCTGTTTTCTTATAACAAATTCAAAGTATGATGTGGAGAAAACGTTAAAGAAGTTGCACAGGAATGGTGTACGTGTATATTTAAGGAGTGATGGAGTGTGTGCATGAGAGAGAGAGAGGGAGAGAATCCTGAGGCTATATTTAAGATGATTTGACGATGGGATAGGAGTGAGCCCTGATAACGTGGGTGGACGTTTGACCGTCTCTTAGCAACGGAAGACGTCAGGATAATGTCAAAGAATGAATTTTAAGACTTGCATATAAGAAAAAGCCTAGCGTATCGCGAAAAGACATGTATATTTATATCCGTAGCGTATATGTATATTATATATATATAATAACAGATCTAAGTCGAGAGATATGCAGAATGAGGGAGAAATGAAAACTTGAAATTTTAATAAGATCTCCGTGTGAGACTCTTTTTACCATTATTTTTATACAAAGATAGCCGATGCAAATGTCACCGACTTGTTTTCAACTTTTTCTTCTACAAAAAAAATATATATACGAGTATAAATATATTAAAAAAAAAAAGATGTATAATATCTTCTATATTACTTAGAATTTTATGGTCGTCTATAATTTTTTCGTTCTAACTCGGAGTTGTATTGTTTTTTTTTTTTTGTTTTTTTTTTTTTTTTTTAAAGAGATAAAGAAAAAAAAATGAATAAAGTTTAGCTATTGAAAACAAAACGAAAAAAGTTGTCAGTCATTTCTATAATCTTTTCAGGAAATGAATGGGGTTTTTTTATTTTTATTATTATTTTTTTTTTTCTCATTTTGGTATTATTTAACTGCTTTTACAAAAAGGAAATATCGGAGACTAGTGGTGGTGGAAATAAATGATATTTAAGAGTTTATTTCGACTCATTGGAATAATTCGATACAGGTTTAATTATTTTTTTTCTACTTTTTTTACTGAAAAAAAGCCAAACTGAATAAATTGAAAACGGGACAGAAATTAAATCAAAATGAAATGTTATCTAGGAAAAAAAAGTGTTTTTTTCAAATTTATTTTATTTTTTTAATACAAAAAAAAAAGTAATAAATTAGGTGGTCTAATATTTAATTAAATACATTTTTCGAATGTAATTTATAACTGGTCTTATCAAACGCATAAATTTAAATCGAAGGACGTGACTATTGTTAAGTTTGGCCACGCGCATACTTTACGCGTGATGGAAAGTGCGCGGCAGACAAATATATTGCTGCGGACACACGCGAGGAATATCGAATTATGAGACGAGATAGATGGATGGATAGATAGGTAGATAGACTGAGAGAAGGAGAGAGAGAACAGATTAAAATAAATATTGATACAAGAAACAGCAGCTTTTTTTTATTTGCGTTCGGTGGTTTTTTCTTTTTTTTGTGGCACAGTGTACGGACCGAAATAATATTACAAGTCGTGTTAAGTGATAATATTTGATGGCCAAATACGACTTATTATTATCTTTGCTTTTGTCACCACGCACGTCGCACACCTTATTATTATTATTATTATACACCGTTTGATTAACTTTTCTCTTATTTTTTTCTGTTCTACGTTCGAATTTGCAGCCAGTAGCATAAAATAACAAGAAAATTGATGACGAACCGAATGACCGGTTGTTGTCAGTATGGACTCACGCCAGCACTCAACCAAGGCCGGAATTATTAATAAAGCTTAACGAATTATGGGGTATTTTTGATCAAGATAACCAATTTTTTGAATAAAATATACCGGGTAATGCAAATTTGTTAAGGAAAAATAAAATAGCCCAATTGAAATTAAAGAAAATCAAGGAATAATAATTTTATTAAACTGCTTTTTAAAAAAACACAAGTTTTTATCAAACTGCTTTTAAAAACAAGTTTTTATCAAACTGCTTTTAAAAACAAGTTTTTATTAAAATACTGTATTTGCGAGATGCTGAAAAAATACGTTTCAGTTACTTTACTATAACTATAATTAATATCTTTATTAATATCTCAACTAATTTTGATTTTAAAATTTAATACCAGTAATACATTTTTTAAATTTTATTTTAATCGTTTTGCGCCTTGGGTGAACAAATTATATAAATTGATATTTCAACAAATGAGCAAATAGGCAAATCAGTTCAACAATTGAAGCGTAATTTTTGGTACACTACAGTATATCACTGTTAAACGAACACAATACATGTACAAGTATGCTGAAAATTCAATTACAGTATTAAAAAGCCAAAGTTACCGGATAGATAAGTTTGCTAAATTATTATACGAAATATCTTGATTTATTAATTTGCATCATAGACATGATAAGAGAATGATTACAATTTGGTAGTTTTTTAAAACAACAACAATTTTTAATTTTAATTTACGGTAATTTAAAAATG
Source organism: Polydesmus complanatus (assembly GCA_034692225.1). Lineage (NCBI taxonomy): Eukaryota > Metazoa > Arthropoda > Diplopoda > Polydesmida > Polydesmidae > Polydesmus > Polydesmus complanatus. Next base: position 57,397 of record JAQGAZ010000022.1, read on the forward strand.
TGACGCCTCTGCCTGGCTTGAAAAACGAACTTACATATACGAGTAGGTCCATATTAAAAACAATAACTGCAGCGCTAATGTTAGTCTATTTTTATTTACTACTTCTATTTTACAAATTATAATTGTTTTTAATATTTCATTTAATAATGATGATTTTACGAATTAAAGCTTAGGGCTTCGATTTTATATATCATTTTACAGGTAGGCCTACTTATTTATTTTATTTTTTTTTTTAATTTTAAAGTTATTTCATCTTGTAAAATTTTAATTTTTTTGTGAGTTTTATGTTTATGTTTTTTTTTTTTTTATTAAGGCGAGCGAAAAGTTTTGAAAGTATGAATCATTTTCCTCTTCCATCGCATTTCGATTTTAATCGATTTCTTTCATTAATCTTCAGTTTTCTGACAATTTGGAAGCGAGACTGTATATTGCATTTTTATGTAATATTTTTTAAAATATAAATAACATATACGATCACACATTTATCAAAGTGCTTTGGTCATATATACAGTATAGATGGCATAAATATGAGATAGTAGGAGTTTAGAGAGAAGAAAAAAAAAAACATTATGGGACTTGGGTTGAAAACCCGTACGGTTACGTACAGTACATCTGACGTACGTTCTACCAGGGGAGGTGGGTGGCCAATTTTTGTTTTCACATTTTTTAGCATTTCTTTCACGTGTCTGATCTGAAGATTGTTGAAATTCTTCATCCATTTCATTACCTATGCCACTCTGCTCCAATATATCGCCATACATTCTGTGTACACACAATATACACACATTTCGATTTATTTCAACTTCAACGCGCATACATTACACGTTACGTTACGTATCGTACGCAACCGTTGGCGAAGTTTGTTTATTAAAAATTGAACAGGCAAATGAATTCACTCTTTCATTTGTTATTTCTTAATTATTCTAGTTTACGCTGTTTTCCTTGATCTATCATCTATTGCTATAATTTTACATTGAAATTTCGCTGCTTTATCATTATTAAAGTATGCTCTATTCAACTACGGATAGGTGGACTTGCATTTTATTGTTTTAAACATTTTTTGTTTATTTTTTTGCACTTTTCAAGCACTTTTTTTAAATATTTTATTTTAATTTATGGTTTTTGTATGTAATTTTGTATCCGAAGAAAGCGAAAGGAGAGTTATTTTGTTCGAAATGTGTTAAAATCAGGAAGATAAATGGCGAAATTGTAAATTGGACTTGTGTTGCGAATGAAGTAAAAGACGAAAGAAGTTGGCTAAATGTGGCAGATGGCAGCTGACATTTTTCTCAAAAATTGATTTTCAATTTTGCAGAGGAGAAAAAGAGAGGCTATAATTTCCAATCGAGTGAGTGGACATGGGCTACATTATTTCCATTTCATGGATTGTATTTGTGAAGAGCCGGAATATAAGAAAAAGCTTGAAGCATATCATCTACTTTTAATGACGTCTTTCTTTTCATCTTCATCCCACTCTTCCTCACCACCCATAACTCTAATGTCTCCCTCCCTTCACGTCCTTAGCTCCATTTTTTCCAATTCGACACTTTATTCATATCTCAAACTATCCACATGCACGGACATCTATTTTCGTTTCGTACATGACAGAAGATCTAAATAGAAATCTATAACTTTATTGGTTTCTTTCTTCATCTTCTTTTTCTGATCATCACATGTTGCAGAGCTTTTTTTTTCAATATATTCCTATCAGTTGGATACTATATTGTATATAATAACATGGATAAGTTGCGACCACCTAGCGTGGCTTTTCTGAGCTGGAAATGCGATATTCAAAAGAGAACCTGAAAAGAATTTCCAAAAATTTGTTTGAACTTAATACATATTTAGATACACTTTAGTGTCAAATTTCTTGATTAATTGAAGAATTATTGTTGGATAAAATATTATTAAGGTTTACTAAAATTTGATAGCATTAATAATAATAATACAGTAATGCTTTTTGGTTTACAAAGAATTTTATAATATTTTATTGAATCTAAAAAATATTATTTATTCGTACTTTAGACTCTTTTACAATTTTTATATTACTATATTAATTTAAACATTGAAATAGTAAAGTATGTCATGTAGAAATCATTAATTTTTATTTTAAATTTTTTTAATAAATTTAACCGATGCATAAATATTTTAAAATAATTATTTTGTTGAATAAGTGGTTTATATACCGGTACGGTATGTATTAATTTTAATGTGTTTTTTTTTTTTTATTATTATTTTTATGGTTATAATGCTTGAAAAATAACGGATAAAATTTTTTTTAAAAATAATTTTTATCGACGTCATCAGGCTATTTTTACTGGAAAAATTACGGTTGTATAGAAGTCAACCGGCAAGGTGAACAGGAAAAAATCGAACCCAATTGAATACACTAATCCGTTTGATTATCGCATAGAGAGTGGTTTGTGCTTGTGTTGTGGCTGTTTCTTTTAAAAACAGATTAGAACAATCAAATGTTTAAAAAAAAGCCATTACAGTGAAGTTTTTTTTATGAGTCATAAAAATATATTATAGATTGGTGAACTAATTCAGTTGGGTTTGTTTTTTCCCGTATACCGTTTATTTCAAATGTATTGGAGTTAAGTTCCCTTTTTTTAATTAATTTGAAAGGATGGAAAAAAACTAAAAATGACTCATAAATTTCTTATTGTATACAGTATACAGCACGGTAAAAAATACATAAATTTATTTAAAAAAAATAAATAAATAAAATATTTATTTATGTTTTATTTAAATCTATTTATAAAATTAAAATTAATTTTTTTACATTAAAAAAATATTGTATTTTTACATAAGCATTAATATTTGAAATGATATTAGATGAATGCGATATATCCGTTTCCTGTTATATGTTAATTACATGAATGTAGAACACAGGACGCGCACTCTTTCCAATTCGAAATAATAATTTTCATGTAATAAAAAAAGAAATAATAATGTTCATAACGCAATGTTTTCAAAATAATGAATTTTTGAATTGAAAAGAATAGTTTTATGCGTAGGTGGAATTTCCAATTCTTGAATAATCAATCTGTTTACAGGCTGCGTAATGAATAGTGGCACCTGATAAAAAGAAAATAAAGATAGGAACAATGCAATGTGTTTTTTATATCCTGTCTTTTATCTTTACATTTCGCGTTCGTTTTGACGGACTACGAATGAAAATTTGAGAAAATGAAAGCTGCAGTCGAAGGGAAACTGTTAATCCTGTTTATAGGAACTCATTCACCAATGACATTTTTGTTATCTCATTGCACACTTAAAAATATTGTACGTAATTTTCAATTATAATTTTTAATACACGTATATATTTTTTAGAGATAGTAAAAAATAAAATTATATTTCACAAAGAGAAAAGGAAAAAAAATATATTATATTTTGATATTACATTCAGCAATCTAAATAGACCAACAGGAAATAAAGATAAATGCAATGGATTCTTTTGGCGTCATCTATTATATTTAGGAGATTGCACATGTCGACCAACATTATAATACAATAACTTAATAGCATTTTTTTTACAATTGTTTTTGATTGTCGTATTTATCAGGACATAAACTGCAACGTTGCTTTCAAAGCTTAAAAAGCGATGAATTTGAGAGGATTTCCGAAAGTTTTGTGATCTCTATCTAGATACAAGTTCATTTATAATATTTAGAATTTAATTACATTTTTTTTCTTTAACACTCGTCATAAATCATTGCTGGGAATTGATTTTTTACTGCGAAATAAAAATAAAACCCTAGAGGAAAAAATTAATGTTTTTAAGCGTGAAAGTTACACTTAAGCTACTTTATTGAACAAATTATTTTATAAAAAGCTGCAGTAACATTTTTTTCTCCTGTAAATTATAATTACCGGTACTATATTGTATACAACCTTAACCAGAAATTTTTTATTATTAATTTTTCAAGCGCTAATTAAAGTTATTATTTTTACTCATTTTTGTTAAGAAGTATTTTTAAAATTAAAAGGTAGTCAAAATAATATTTTTAAAAATTATATTAAAGTTCAGTACAGATGATTAATTTTTTTTATCTTAAAATAGTTTACCCAAAAATTATTTTGTTAGGAAACTTTCATTTTATTTTGTATTTAAATATAAAATAATTTATGTAACATTTATTCAAGTTTAGGGTACAGTAATTTATTTTTCGGCAATTACATTGCCTTAATTTTGTATATTTATTTTTTGTTATTCAAATCTAAACCTCCATTTTTCGTCTACCATTTACAATTTTTTTTTATCCCGCTAAATATACAGTATTAAAAATAAATTCGAGAACTCGGTGAAACCGAAAAATGAAAATGATTTCTTGAAATCAGAAGGAAAAGATTTCGAGGGCCATGTGACTAGTGTTGTTATTTTCCCCCAACCGAATTTAAAATCTCGTATAACCTTGTCTAATAATAAGACACAATTATTATTCCTGTCGTTTATTTATTACACGCTAATCGCATGCAATTCACTTTGAAATCGCAAGTCTCGAAACTCCCTTTCGCACTTTTTTTATCCGAAACCCCTTTCATCCCCTCAACTTTTTTTATATTCTATTTTGATACGGTTGTTAACCTCCGCTAGTAACTTAAAAGATGGCGTGAAGTTGAGGGTTTGGATGTCAACGGGTTATCTAATGTTTACGTATGTAGCACAAAAGGTTGACTAGGAAAGGGGTGAGTGAGAGAGGAAGAGAGGGATAGAGAAAAAAATATCAAAAAATTTGAACTTGAAAATATAAAAAAAAAAGAAGTAAAAGAAAAAGATGAAAAAAAAAAAGCCGGTGACCCAGTTACGCACCGATTTGGCGCTTTCAAACTTCTTTATATAGACTTAATCGACCCTTGACTCGCTGATCTCGAACGCCACTAAGGTTAAGGTACACGCTCCGTGTGGGTCCTAAGGGAACCTCAACACCGAAGAAAAGGGGTTTCGAACTCCTAGAAAAATGTAAAAGAGAAAATAACCCTTCTTCTTTTTTTTCTTGTTGCGGGACGAGAACAATGTGTGGCCCTCAATTTCAACAAGAGAATACTTAATAAAAATAGATGCAATTTATTATTTTTTTTTATGTCAGATTGAAAGGGTTTATTTTGAATATCGTCAGTTCTCAAATGTTCTCTTTAGTTAAAAAGCTTTTGAAGTCTCTTTTTTTTTGAAATTTTAATTCGATTTACGCTCTCTTAAGCAAAGTTTCATATTTCGGAAGAAGACTTTTATAAAGAAATAAAATCTGTAAATTAAATAAAAACATTAATATTATGCATATACTGTAATATAAATTGGATCGTCATTTATGAATTACATTACATTACATAATTACATTATAATAATAATATTATTAGAATAATGTACATATACTGCCTTTTTATAAAAATTAGCATTATTCTTAACATTAAAATTATTTTATTTGCAAATATTTCATCGAGCATTAGTTGAAAAATATTATTTTTAATACTTAATTAATTCATTTTAGAACAAATAATTATTATTAATAATTAACATTATTAGCCATTATTTCATTTATCATTGACATTTTTTTTGGTATCAATATTTTTTATAATTATGGAGATTTTTACAATTAAAGTACCAGTATTGTAGATACAGTAATTATAAATGGCATAGAATTTTACATTCTGACTAATATGAATTTTTAATTAAGACTAAAAAAAGATTAAATTTAATAATGAAATTGTTTCAATTTTTTTCATTTATAAAGATAGATTAATCAAAATTACAAACGCAACCTTGTCATAAACACTCTCTCAGCGAGTCAGCCTACTACAGATACATATTATTTAGCAAAATATTGAAATTAAATTAATATCGACAAGTATCAAAAAAATAAATTCACATCTGACAATGGAAATTTAATTGAAAAGGGTAAATACGAGTAAATAACCATCACTACAACGAGTCAAATTAGTAAATTTACCGTAAGCTAAAATCATTCAAAATTAAAATAGAAAAATAAATAATACTCGTATTTATTTGGAAAACTGCGTTTTTCTTGCTCAAACAGTTTTAAAAGTTACTTCGAGTAATTTTACTTTGAGAAATTATTCACGTAAAATAAATTTTTTTTTCGAATTGTATTTCTTAATTTAAACGATGTATTGTACAAAGATTTGGCAAAATTAAAAAAAAGTTTTGATAAAATGGAGAAAACAGGTGTTGTTGAGAAAGAAAAGATCGACTACTGTATGCTGGTTATTATTTTCTTTGTGCGATTATTTTCTGATGAAATTAACTATAAATTATAATGAAGAAGATTCTTTTTTTTATATTCTTTTTTACTATTATTAAAATTTCTTTACACAAATGGCGGTAGAGTGGAACCAAATCGGTAGATATTTTGTCTTTTCTGGCTTTTGTTATGACAACAGTAGTGTTCATAAACTTGCATTTACCGGATCCTCGCTGTGATTATTACACTTTATTCGGTACCTGTACCGTCATTGTTTAGGACCATTACTTTAATTGCCTGCCCCATATTCTTCATCAAACTCCAAGCACAATGCTTATTCGAATTACATGTACATTTTACCGAACTTATTATTACAAAAAAACTTTTTCGTTCCTTTTTATTCTTTTTTATCAAACTTTTCTTTTAATTTTTTCTTTTTAAATCTTGGTTTTCATTTACTCGAAACTTCATTCTTTGTCGGTGGACAATATTAAAACCAACCGCGTAGACTTTTTGAGTCCCAAGATTGAAAAAGAGTTTTAAGTTAAAGAAAAATGCACATTGTGAATTCAAACAACTTCATTGTTGTGTCATTTAAAAAGGATCTCGTAGTGCTGAATGTGAATGAAAACACCTTTTGCACTCCTTCGCACACATCTGCAAAATTTTATTGTAATAGTAATTATTTATTATACCGTACTGTATGATTAAATATTTTTAAAAGAAGAAAAATACACAAAAAATGATTTTTAAAAACAATAATTTATTTTTTTTTTAAAAAAAAAATAATACCGTATAGATTATTAAATATCGTAATTGTAATCTTAAAGAGAATTTCAAGCTTTTTACGATAATTTTTACAAGTTATCGAGTATTTATTAAATGTATGGTCTTTATCAGTACAGGTATTATTTTATGGATTTAGAGAGTTTTATCGTAGCGTATGTACAGTATGTTTTTACCGTGCATTAATCGTTATTAGCAATGCATCTATGATAATAACATGATTGCTTAGTTCAAATTTTATTACCGGTATTTTGTTGAAATTTTCAAAGACCTTGAAAATCGAACGCGCATAACATAAATAATAATTATGTTTAACTGCAACCAAAAATAATTATTATACATTAAGAAAAATTATTTGTACGAGTATAATTGGTTTGTGCGTGCGTCATCGATTTCACTTGATCAATAGAATGTAGGCCTACCGTATTTTTTAATGACGGTAATAGGATAAGACTCTATTAAAAGCATTTTTATTGTAAATATTTTTGGTAATTATATTATTTTTCTTTATTCATGCACAGTAATTTTTTATTTTGCTTATTAGTTTTCTACGTTACAATTTTTAGAATTTTACTGCATTTTGAATGACAAAATAACAAACAACATATCGAAGTGCACATACAGTGAAGATAATAAATATGCTAAAACACTTTAATAGATTCAATATTAATAATAATTATGTGGCAACATAGGTTACTAATACGGTGTATCATATGAAACCGCGTAATTGTACAAAAATGAGCAACTTTTGACATTATTTTTGTTGTTTTTATTTGCACAAATATTGAGTTACCATAGCCTTGAATATCAATCAATCGATAAATAAAAATTTGCATTAATTGTGTATAATTAATGCAAGCTCCATAAAATATCCACGCTGAATTTGGTGAAAGAACATCACATTATTTTAATTGCGATAAAACAATAGCGTGAATATGTATTTACTGTAATTATAGCAGCAGCCTACAGTAGCCTATATTATTTTTTACATTACATTACTTTAGCAATACAAATTATTTTATTTTTATTTTCTTAAAATAATTTTTATTTTATGCAGTAGATTTTAATTTCAATTGAAAATTTAATAAATGGCTTTATTATTACAAAACAATTCGATTATGGTGAACAATCGATTTAATAATATTAAAATTAGTTTTAATAAGAACAGTGGTTATTGGATTTGTTAATGTAAAAGACGGGAAAATTTTCCAGCGATCGATGGTCAATTCCTATCTACACTGAAAGCATTATATTGCAAATATCCCAAGAGAATTTTGCATTAAAACGACAAAGAAAGAAAGAAAAAAAAAACTTAAAGAAAGAATAAGCTATTTTTTTTAGATTTCTTATAACAATAGTGCGTGCAATATCTTTGAAAGTGTTTTTCTATATTTCTGTCTACCTACAGTGGCCGACTACAGTATATTATAGTCCAACTTTATGTCCCACTACTTTGATTATGAAAACAAATGACTACTTTTTTATTCCTTTCATTTCGCTAATGGCTATACGAGCCCACAATCTTTAGAAAAGTTTTATTTTTCTTCTCTGGTCCTGTCACAGATTTTTTTTTTGCCGGAAACTGTGCGCTGTGACCATTCGGAGCCATCGTGTTATTAGAGCCGACGGTGTTAGGTCTTCCGCTCGCCTTGCTTTGGCAGTGGACGAAACCTATTCAAATATCGTACATGCATTAACCTTACAATTCATATTCCAAGAGCTTTTTTTTTCTTCTTCTGTTTTATTCGAAACCCCAGGCCAAAGTAATTCCTTTTCATGAATTATGCATTCGCCAATAGCAGTTTTTGTCCGCGTAGGTCACGCTAGGTCTACTTTGCTTATCCGTTGTTTTAACCGACATTCTTGGATGCTATGCAAATAACGTGAAACGTTTGGACTGGCCACCCTATTCAATTTACCGTTGAAAAGCTGCAATTTTAATCGATAAAATGGTCGCTTTTCTGATTCGAGAATATTGTTTTAATGGACTATTCGCGGTATTATGCAGCTATGCTAGACAAGATTTTTAAAGTCGTACAGGGTATGGCAGAAAAATAACTGTTTAATAACACTTTGTTTTATTACAAAGATTTAAATCAAAGTACCGTAGACCTTCGTATTACTGTAGTTACAGTAGTGTAATCCTCAAAGTGGAACCAGACTCAGCTGATCGATCACCATTTTCTCAATTTTGAAATTGTCTGTTTTTTGTGTTTTTGAGGCATAAGGGCTTTTCTAAAAAACCCAAAGCTTTACCACTCTCTAAATTTTAGTGGTCAGGCTCTTTTTTGTTGCCTCAATTGAAATGAATTTGTAATAAACCTAAAGTTTTTTGTCACACCCTGTACTGTATTTAAATGATTGTTTTTAAGCCTAAATATTTTGCTTGCTTTTATTATTATTAATTTTTATAATGCGCATTTATTAGAAATTTGCATTATATTCATGATTATCGATCGATTATTATTATTATTTTTTTTTAAATTAATCCAGTCTTGAATATTTCTAAAAGGTTTAAGTTTTTAGCGCAGGTTGGGGCTCTAAAGGTATAAGATGAGCTGTCTAGCGCCATCTGGCGGATAAACTTTCAACTGAGAGTTTTAAATAATGGCGGGAAAATAACATTCATTTTATTTTTCTTACAAAATGTAATCACTATTAATTTTAATTGCTTCAAAACAAATGAATTTTATTTAAGTTATTAATTATTTACAGGTATTTACTTTGTAATGGAAGAAAATATAAATCAAATTCTTTGATTATGATAAATACCGTAGCCTACATTTTAATTATTTTGGAATCATGTGTGTTCAGTAGTAAATGAATTACAACGATAGCATGCATTATTATTTAATCTGTTTAACTTTGCATAATTATTAATTATTTTTTAAATTAAAAAAAAAAAAAAAGAATTGGCTTTGCTTCCAAAAATTTAAGTCTTGTAGTTATTTTAGTAGGTTTTTGTTGTTTTTAATAAAAAATAAATAAATTGGCATTTCACGCTTAACTCAAGTTAATTTATTTATAATATAATTCCCTAATTTTTCGTTATTTGCTTACTTTTTGATTTATCTTGATTTCTTTATTTAATAACTATTTCTATTGTTTTTTGATCAATTTTATTTTTCCTATTCGAGTAAAGCAAAGCAAAACGTATACAGATAACTTTTTATTTATCTTCAGGCATTCATTTTTTCATTGCTCAATCATCTGCTAACAGTTTAATAACTATGTTGGATAAATCCTTTTTTTTATGTTTGTCCTTCTGTTTGTTGTCATAAGCGTTGGATGGTAGAAAATATAACGCATTTCTTTCTATTTGGAGGTTCGGCGGAGGGAGTTAGGATGTATGCGTTGTAGCTGGGAATAGTGTCGGTATCTGTGGAAACCATTGAGAGAACAAAAAGCTAAATGATCAGTTTTTGGGCGGCCGCAGTGATTGTAATAAAAGTTCATGCACATGTTGAAGGAGTCCGAAGCAAACTAAGATATATGAAGCTAAATTAATTTAAGGATTTGAAGGTGGGTGGGGAAGATATTAAAGAGTGTAAGTTGTCTTTAGTGAGATACATGTAGCACGTAAAAATGTCCGTCCACCCAAACTACAGATTTTCTCTTTTAATCTTCTCGAGAATTATTGAGATAAATATATAGTCCGACTTATACGAGCGAGTGAGAGAGAGAGAGAGAGAAAGTAAAAAGATATATCGCCAATGCTCTGTCATCCGTGTCAGTAATTTCGATTTGAAATCGAAAATGTTAAAGCTTTAATGTTGCTCATTTTCCTTCGATTTTCATTTGGACTTTTACAATTCACTTGATTTTATGGGGCTCCCAAAACTTTCTTCTCCGTGATGAAAAACAAAATTTTTGTCAATGAAATTATGAGTAAATACGACGGCATAAACATTGATGACGGAGACATTACCTCCCCCCCTCCCACCTCCCTTTCCTAACGAAGAAGATAGAAATTGCTAGTTTTAGGATAAGCAAGAAAAAAAAAAAGTCGAGGAAAAAGATGCAGGAAGCATCCTTTAAGCTTTGATCGAAAGCCATTTAGAAAATCGTAATTTAGCTCGAGATGCAGCACGTTTCTTGATCTTTGAAGTTGATTAGGTCGTTTGAACAAAGTTGCGAATTTTAATCACCCAACTACTAAGCACACTCGATCGATTCTAATTTATTTGATTTTTCTTTTTTTTGATTTTTTTTTTCTAGAGAAAAGAGAAGAAAAGCAATTTTCCAGAGTCAAGTAATTTCTATTGTGGAAAGAGTAACGTTCTCAGCAGACTGAACAACTTCCAGCACATTAGGTAAGCGATTACTAAACGTTAGATTGCAAAAATTGATTAGCACTTAAGATTCGATTAAAGAAAGAGTTCAGTTTGATAAGTTTGTTATCGTTACATGTTTCTCCAACAATCACGTTTTTCAACAACTTTTTTGGATGCAAACATACTCGTATTAGCGTTCTAAAAATTTGAAAATTAATTTTAATTAATTTCATAGTTACTATAATTATGAAAACAAAGTATGCATTTTATTAAAGCGGTTGTATATGGCTCAAATATTTTGAAAGGAAAATAATTTAGGTAGTTTTTAAATTTAGAAAACAAAATGATGTCATATGTCATTAAGTCCTGGTAAAAAAAATTTTATGTTTAAAAGACAAATATTTTGTTCATTTGATGAAATTAAAAATAGAAATTTTAAATAATTTTTTTAAAAGTTAGATTAAAATTTAAATAACATTGAAAATATTAGCGCGTTTCAAAATTTTAAACTCTGGTATAAAATGTAATGTTAAAAGTTTAACTTTTTAAACTAATTAAATTTTTTAATTTATTTTTAAGCTTTAAAATTTAAATTTGAGTTGTAATGATTAATACCGGTACTGTATTTGTTACTGGTAATTCATTTCTCGTAATTTTTAAAATTTTAAATATTAATTTTGCACATTTACTAAATGATAATTATGTAATTAATGAGACAAAGACGATTTAAAAATATTTTCAAAATACCGGTACCTTAAAGGGCGAAAAATTCTATTAACAAGACTTAATAAAAGTGTTAAAATTCACGAATTTTTAAGAAAATGTTTTAGAATTACATTGCATTTGCATGTAATGAGATGTTAAATCTGACAAAGTAAATTATGAAATGTCGAGAGAGGAAAGGAGAGACAGAGAGGGTAAACAATGGCAGTAAAAGTTTTGGGATAAAAGGTTGAAAAGCAAATTTGAGTACTTTTTCGACTGGTTAATAATTTAATGTTCCCCGACTTAAAATTTATGACGAAGTCAACTACTTTTAATTATGACTTTCACTTTTGCGTAAAGTTCTCAGGCTTTTTTTTTTGTTATCTCTCTCTCTCATTCTATTTTTCAGGTCGCAAATTTCAAGGTTACTGTAATGTGGTAGTCCGTGTCAGTGATTTTGGTTAACTTTTTTTTTTTTTATTTTTTTCATTCTTTATTCGTTAGTTTTACTGCGAATTTCCTAACTTTGTTTTATTCGTAAATGTAAAGAATTTATTTCGTGACTTACATGGATTAAACATCAACCACGAATGACGATAAGTTATTTTTCTAATGACCTCTGCGCCCTATGGATTAATCTACGGGTCAACGATTTACGTTTGTTGGTCTTTTCCACCTTTTTTTTTTTTAACCCAACTTTTTTCCGATTTTACTTGCGGTTTCTTGTTTAGCAAATGTTAATTTTTATTTACCATAATATAGTATATATATTTGAGGAAAAATGGATTTGTTTATTTGACTCCGATGCGTGAGTTATTGGTTGGACTTCTACGTGATACCGATACTTGCGATGTTTTATAGAAATAACTTTGCATTTATGACTGATCAAAATGTCAAAAAATTTTCTGAAAATGTCGTAAGAGTGTCTTAGACTTTCTTAAAGGCTTGAACATTTAACTTAATTGTTAAATTAAAAGTTTTTTTTTTTTTTTTTTTTTAAATAAAAAAATACGGTAGGCCTAACAGTTTTAAGATTAAAGGCTCAAAATTAATATTTAAAATAAATTCGTGAATTTCATTATCTGTACATACTGTTCAGACTTAAAATTTTAAACATTGGCTAGGTTATTGGCAGTACATGTTTATGGATTTTTAACGGATCAGCGTCAAAAATTATAATTACAATAATTTTACAAATTCAGTCCAATTTTAAAGTTTATATAAATTTTAAGTACCGGTATTATTTTGTTTTACTACGGTAGAGTTTCGATTACACTATAAATTGTTCCATAGCCTTATCAGTAGCGCGATTTGATGAAGCCTCGCGTTGTTTGAGAAGAAGAGTATTGCTACTGGGTTTACGCTTTCTATAATATCTATTCAGAAATGGTCGGCAATAATAATTCTCATTGCATCTAGAGGACGTTTACTAGTTCAAGTGTCAAGAATTAAGTAATTTTTGATGCACAATAAGTTTATATTTTTTCCATTATATTTATTATTAAGTTAGCGTTAGCTGGTCCTAGCGATGCAATTGCTCTGTACTGCTGGATTTCTGATTAATGTCAGAGCTACTATATAATTATATACTGTACAGTGTACTTAAATTGGCCTAACCTTTTTTTTTTTCTTATAAAATTTGAAAAGAGATAGGAAAAAATTGTTTATAAAAGTGCTTGTTTTCAAACGTATTTTGGCCTTCAATAGTCTTCATTTTTTAAAATTAGTTTTTGCTTAGCGCAATTTAATTTAATTTTTTTGTAATCATTGAGAAATGGATCCCGCACTCTGATGAAGTACATGTATTACTTACCCAAGTTCTTTTGCATTATTTTTGCAATAATTATTTTTAAAATAAAGAACCCGTTATTTAAATATACAGTATTATATTTTTATAAATTGTTTTTGCAATCTTTTGTTAAATATACTGCTAAACTTTTAGCATTTTCTAATAATTTATATGGTATCATCCGAGAAAAAGTAGATGCGACACCTTCTTGTGTTGTTTTGAGTTATGATAAACGATTTTTGAAGAATGGTGTGTTTGAATTCACTCAAGTTACAGTATACTTTTATAAAAAAAAAAATAATAATAATAAATGACAAATATTAATTTTTGGCGTTGGGATTTGAATAGCGGCATGTTGGCTGTTGTTATTCGATAAATGCGATTCTTTTCGCTTATTTTCAAGTTATGTCGACTCTTGAGAATACAAGGAAAACGTTAGATTGCATTATCTTATTTAGCACACGACGTAGAAAATCGTTTATTAGAAATTTTGCGGACGATAAATTTTGGAAAGAAAATTAAACCTTTGGGCGATGTTGTTCTGGTCATCGTCGATTGCTACAAAGTGCATTTCAAAATTGAAATCGATATTATTGTATTATAATGTTTTTCTTATTATTTATTAATATTAGTAAAATTAATCTGCACCACGTGGTGTGATAAAAGCCAGGGAAAATGTTATTCAAATAGTTGAGACACTTTACGAAATCGATATACAGTATTTTTTTTTTATTGTTGTTATTGAAATTAATCTGCATCACGTGGTGTGATAAAAGTCCGAAAAATTATATTCAATTAGTTGAGACATTTTACATGACATTGTAGTGTTTACAGTATTAATAAATACAGCATTGAAATTTTAAAGTTGGTTATTTTTAATCAATTTTAAGCATTTAAAAAGAAGTAAGCCCTAATTTAATAATTTTTTACTTAAAAAAAAAATAATTTAATTGAATTAATTTAAAAATCGAAATCCGTGGATCTTGAGAAGCGGCTTTTATAAAATTCGCTTTATAGTTTGCGGACCTAAACCGTGGGACAGAAATTAATTTATCCATTAGGATAATACGTCTTCGCTCCATATTTTGCGGCCCATTTAGTCTAATTTATTTACACGCGATGAAGTACTCTCATATTCCCACTGACAAGACGTGAAGCACCGCCCTCCCATTTTCTCCCACCCACTCGCATTCAATTTCGGTACGAAATTACGTGGGTCAATTCTTGTTGTGACAACTGATTAATTTACAAAGCATCTGCGCTGTTGTGATAGACTTTTCAATTATTTTTCGAAATAATAATTTTTCGTCATTTTCTGAGAGTCTACGAGGTGGTTCACCTTCTAATTGAACAATAACCGTGAAAGGTATGTTCTCTATAGCTCTTTTTTTTTTTTTTTTGAATTATTAGAATAAATTAATAACGTCGATCGTGTCATGTATCTCTTTGTTGTCGCGAAACCATAAATATTATATAGTGCCTATGAGTGCAACAGATCGATATCAATTATTGTTATACGTTGGGAGTTTATATTAATTTCGAATATCGAATTTACCTACTGCAGTAATTTAGCAGTATTGATCCTTCGACAAACGCGGATTCAGCATACGCGACTGAGTTTTTGTATGTGATACTTATTTATACGCTATAGCAGGCCTGTCAAACTAGCTATTGTGCAATAATCTGATTGCCATAGGTCTCCACTATTAAAATTATTTTTTGTTAATTCTATTAATGTTTGCTTAGTTCTGGAACTAGCTTAAAGACCAAATGAAGAAATATTCAAGTCATTAAAAAAAAAAACGTAAAAATTTACACATTTTTTTGATTAAAATAATTAATTTAACACTAGCTGAGCCGAACGTTAACGAAGTTAAAAAAATGTTTCATACCGGTAATAATTATTCTTTCCATATCAACAATTATTAAGAAGCTGATCATAATTTTAATTTTATTAGTTTGGTTATTTATAAAACTTAAGTCATTCTTCAGTGTGATAAAAAAATTACATTTCAGTCAATGCACATTTAATTATTTATTTTTACTAAGTTACCGTATATAATTTTAATCTTTTTTTTTTTTTGCGATTTGCAGTTTCATTTAAATAATTTTAAAATTTTTACAAATAAATTAAATAACGTTCGTTTAATGAGCGTGAGTCAGAGAAGGTCGTCGTATATACATTTTAGAGAAATAGTGGACCAAGTTCAGAATTTTAGTCTCGTTAAACGCGGTTTTACCATCGGCGGTACTTTCTATGAACCTATAACGAGAGATTGGGGTAATTGCGATCTGACCCAATTGCAAAACAACACACATTTTCTACATGGATCGTGTTACAATTATTTTTTTCCCTGCCCAAATTAACTCTTGCTATTTTGACGGGAAACACATTTTTTCCCCCCACTTATTTTACTTGTTTTTAAAAGCGTGGATGTAAATAATTGTAAACGCGTATGACCTTTTGTGTTTTACCTTCAAAATATTTTATCCGCCGTTTACATTGTCCTAGTGATTGGTGAAGTGGGCTAAATAAAGGCGAGCAATTAGGAGGTGGGTGGGTCAAGTGAAATAGATTGTTATTGATGATTCATAACACTCGGATAGTGAGCGTAAGGGAGAGATTGAACCAAACTAATATACCAGGTTAAGTTTTTTTTTTTCTATTGTTACGAAAACAAAAGTGAACTTACTAATTCTATTTATTGTTTTATTTTGTTCTTAACCGAGTTGAATTTTTTGTAGAAAATTGTGAAAGCTAAGGGTAAAACGACGTCGGGGAAGGAGGTGGTTTTTCGAAATGGTGGGGCGTTCGTCTATTGTGTCTAAATTTTGAAAGTAACCATGGTAAACAAAGATAATAAATCGCATTGACGACGATCAATTTCAAAAGCTTTGCACGAATTGTTGGGCGAAGTAAAAAGGTACTAATGGACATTTTAGTCATGTTTATTTCGAAAGAAATCATGTGAGAGATATAATACAACACTACGCTATCCGCAGGTGGAGTCTAATATACCAAATAATAATATATATATTTTTTATTTTGTGGGGAGGAACACGCGGGAGGTCTTTTATGGATGATAATCAACTTTAGTCGGGGATTTGAATCACTCCAACAACATTCTGATTACCCACTAAAGTCGAGAGAAATGGGGGGTTTTTTTTTTTGCTCCGATTTTTTATTAGAACTTACTTTATTATGATGTTAGAAAGTTATTCCCAATTATAATAATATACGGTATTTGGAAGTAACAGTTTGTACTAAAAGCTTGATAAATAAATATTATCGATAATTTGTACGAATTATAGTGAATTATTTGCGAATCTATTAAATAATTTTCTCCCAAAAAACGAAAATGGCTTTTTATGTATCGGAAAATATTTTTATTACAATTTTATCCTTTATACTAGTTTCTTTATATTTTTGTAGTTAGTGAATTTGGAAACGATCTGTTTTGATTGATTGCTTTCCAAGTTTTTACCAAGTTTGTGCAGTAGGCTAAAATTTTACTTTTAAGAAATAAATAAAATGTTCGTATAAAGTATGTCGTTTAATCGCGATGAATGACGCAATTAAGCGATATAGAAGCTTAATTGTCAAAACTATTTATAAATATTATTCCTGGAAATTAATTGAAATAAACGACAAAAATAAATTGGAACGCGAAAGGAGAAAAAAAAAAATATTTTTTTCGAATTTACAATCAGAATTTGTTGAAAGATTTTGCGTAATGACGAACTTGAGCCAGAATGACTTTT
Organism: Polydesmus complanatus; assembly: GCA_034692225.1. Classification (NCBI taxonomy): domain Eukaryota; kingdom Metazoa; phylum Arthropoda; class Diplopoda; order Polydesmida; family Polydesmidae; genus Polydesmus; species Polydesmus complanatus. Next base: position 74,916 of record JAQGAZ010000022.1, read on the forward strand.
CTTCATGAATTATAAACATTATCAAGTTGTTTTTGTAGCTTTTCCATTGAAATCGTGCACGATAAATATACTGTGTACATGTACGCGTATATATTCTTATTTAATGTTACATGTGGGAATTGAATTATAAATGGGAGTGTGATTGAAGTGGATTATCAATATGTGAGCGCCAGCAACAAAACTATATTATTGCGATTATCATTTATTCGTATTGGTGTTGCCATGATGACGGTGATTATTTTGATTATAAACACATATTTCCGAGTAGATGTCGCCTATTATATTGAAAATAAGAGAAAAAGACCAAAAGTTTTGGAGAAAATGAGAGAGATAAAATATTCATTTAGAATTATTACAAGGATTAAGTCGTTGGAATTTGTTGGTGTATATTTGCTAGTAAGGGTGGTAAGAGGGGGAGACTTGTTGGGTGGATGGGTGAAAAGCTTCCCTCTTCCCACGTAACGTTTTATGAGAAGAAAAGTGGACTGATGTCAAATGTTATTATACAGCGTAATTCTTTGGATTATTAAGAATATAAATTCTAATCACGTTTTTCCCTTTACTTTTCGGGATCTACGAAACTCTCAGATTCGCTGATTATTGTTGTTTGTTGTTGCAGCAGCAATTGGTTGTTGTTGTTGTGTGTGTGTGCGCGCGCTTTGTATGAAGCTCTCACTCGCAAATATCCGATAAATCTGCCAAAATTATTCACCGTAGATTTAACTTTGTTTTGCGTATAAATTACAAAGGGACCGGTCGGTTACGAAGGGATTTATTATCGGGCGGTGATTATGATTAATATTTTACGAATCGGCGTTTTATGAAACTATGACGTTCGTTGTTTTTTTTAAGTCTTTTTAGCAACTTTTATTTTTAATGAAATTTTTATTAACTTAGCAAAAAAAAAAAATACGAATTTTATTGCAACATTTTACTTTAATATCGGTTACAACTTAAAAGTTGATTTATATTAATATTGAAAACGTGCCAAATTGAGGTTGGAATTTTCCTATTGGTGATTTTGTTTTCGAAATGCAATTTTTATGAAATTTAAGATCGTTTGATGATTTCTAGTAAAAACTGCATGTGACCAGTTTTGTGGGTTATATTATTTCTAACTTTAAATAATTATTTTTTATAAAGTTTTGATTACACCTACAATTTTCCGAAGAGAAACCAGTAAAAAAAACCACTTTAAAAAAAAAAAATTAATTAATTAATGACGAATTATTTACAACTTAGAGGTAACTTTTTGTTCAGTTTTGCTTTTTAAAATTGCTTCTAAAAAAAATTACTTAAGTTTAGTTTTAATTAACGATTTCCATGACAAAATAATAATAATAACATTCGCTTGTTATGCGCTTGGAACACTATGTCTACCTTTTCATAACACGTTGAGTGAAATTTAATCTCGAACTTTCCTTTAACACGCGTTAATTATTAATCTAGAAAGCTAGGTTAGTAACAATACAATCGTAACTCATAATTATCGTTGCGTTGATTAAATATTAAAGAACGTATGAAATATAATACTAATTGACGTTTATTCTGGGTATTAAATTGATCGATCAATGCTATTATTTAATTGAACAACAAACAAAAGCTGCGTATTAAATTTTTAATTACTTTGGCTGCTCACTTCTTAACTTGTTCATTTATTTATTTATACATAATTTTGTAGATAAAATTTCATCGATTCAGTCCATTATTTTTTTTTTTTAATTTGGAAATTGGGTTGGATTGGAAGCGAAGTCAGCTGGTTGATCCTTGTACAAGTATTTTCAAGAGTAATAATTTGATGCCCCTTGAAACCCAAAAATGATGTGAATTCGAGCGGAGTGGGTGAGGGTGGGTGGTTTTTATTTGATTGAGGAGGTTTCATATTGTCATGTTGAAGAGGCTGCTGCTGCATGAGGAGAGGTGGTAATGTATTAGGTATTTTTCACTTTATCATCAACTACTTTTCTTTAGATGCGAAATTAAATTTCGCATGGTATTGGTGAAGGGGGAAGTAGAGTATTTCATGTACATGCAACCTTGCATATCAATTCCTTGCTTTGGCTATTACATCGTTAAGAGATTTTTGCCTCATCACGCTTTACTAGGTATAATTCGTGCGCTTTTGTTGAAATATTGTTAAGGACATCGGCACCGGAATTGAATAATTAATCGGAAAATGCTCAAAAGATGAGTGCAATTGCGCATTACGAAAAAAATCCCGTCAAAATATAAAATAATGCTGACACTTGTAGAATTTATTAAAATTTAAGACTTACGTACAAGAAGATTTTCGATTATCTAAGTTGAATCAAAAACTACTCGTATTATTGAATGATAATAATATATACTTATTGAAATACTGTTTTTCTTTTTTTTTTTTTTAATAAAAAAAAGTACTTGTGCAGCATTGAAATGAATTTAAAGAATTGCAAGTGAAGAAAAGAATTAAATTTACTTTATTTTGATTCAATAAATATTACCTGCGTTTCCACACATGCTTTTAATATTATTGCCAACACAAGAAATGACGGTAATTTCTCGATGTCCTCTGCTGACTGCAGTATTCACTATTCACTCTGAATCCGTAATATTCACTGTTCACTCTGCATCACTCAATAAATATAAAAAAGTATGTCACGTTTATTGAATACTAGTAGTAAATACATGCACTGAAACTGAAAAATAATATATTTTAAGTAACTGTTAAATGATTGGTTTCACGTGAACAATAGTTTTAGAATTGGTTAAAAATATTTGTACTTTATTTTTAAAAATTTTAAAGCCAAACAAGCCAATTTCTTGATCTAATTATCTTTGATAAAGTGCACTATTAAATCTCTAATTTTGTTTCTTTTTAACAAGCTTTAACAAGTCTTTTAAAAGTCATGAAATTTTTTAAATTGCATTAAAATAGAGTTAATTTACTTAAATAAGATTAAATAGCAATTATTTTTTCTGCTGCTTTTAAGTTTAAAAAAAATATATTTTATTGTACACAATAATAATGATAAATTATTAAGATTATTATTAGAAACTCGTTATTTTTATTGACAACGTTATTAAATACATGTATTTTAAAATTAATAATTTATAAATTAAAATTTTCTAAGCTTACCGTATTTAAATTTTTAGGACAAGGTTTTTTTTTTTTTTTTTAAAAAAAAGCGAAATTAGTATTTATTTTTTAGATAAAAGTACAATATCAAAAGTTTTAAATTATGAAAAACATTAGACTTTTAAATTTTTTCTTTCAACAATAATTTTGAATTTTTAGTTAGCGATTAAAATCTTGTTTAGAAAATGAAAAGTTTTATTCAAGATTTACAATAAATAAAAGTAATACTTTTTCCTTTAAAAAAAAAAGATTAAAGATAATTTTCAAATTTAAATATTTTTAGTCGGTTTTGTCAAATTCTCATTAACATACTGTAATTTATTTGAAATTGTAGTTAAAAAGCAAAGGTGCATCTTTATTTTTAGAAATAGGTTTTTCAATGAACTTTGTTGAGAAATTCTGATAAATTAAAAAAAAAAAAATTATAATTAATTTTCCAAGCTGTTAATTAATTAACGTTATGTGTTTTACGTCAGATTTTTTTTCACGATAATTTTTGAATTGGTTTAACAATAAATTGTTCTAGTTCACGCTGTGTTTACCTAATCCCTTGCTCTCTCCTCGTCGATTCCGGCTGTCGTTTATTATGTGTCATGTACTGCGAAGTCACGAACACTGTTTACAGCGGACAGGTGCATTTCTTCCAACGATATGTACAAAACGAGAGATCATTTTTATTTACTTAACTTTTTTTTTCTTCTCTCTCTTCGTTTTCTTTTTCGGCAACATACCGGGGTTAAACTTCTTAATATCGGTTTACGTGTAAGGGAGCGAACGATAAGGGGATTGCAGATGAAGAGGAGATGAGGGAGGTAAGGGGTGGAAAATAATTGCGTACCTTTCAAGAATTATTGATGATCGTCAGTTATGTAATTAAAATTTTAGGCAAATAAGTCATGCCACTTCACCTTATTCATTACTTTCTCTAACTCCCATTTTTTTTTCACTCCCACTCATTTTTTTCCTCGCTATCTCTCTCCTCGCTATCTTCCACGTTTCATCTTTCAACTAGGCGGAGTTGGGAGCGGACCCCATACATGTGTTCATCCATTCTTTCAGTTTTAAAATTTGGGTACCATTATGACTGTTCGTCTTATGAAGATTAATTTACAGAACATGAGATAGCTTGTAACTTCAAATCTAGTAAATTACTGTAGGTGAAGACCTCGACTTATCAGATGTCAGTGCATGTCCAATTTAACCAACAAGTATAAAATCGTGTCGGTTGGGTGGAGGAGTGGTGTGGAGCTGGGAGATGATGAGAAAAGGAGAGGGAAGAGAGTGAGTGAGTGAGCGAGAGAAAAAAGGAATGATAGTAGCAAACAAGCAAGTAGTATAACAAGGGTGGTGTGCAATCAACTGACATTTAACCCTCTGACCTCTTGACCAGCTTACATTTGTAATCCTCTTTAATATCTTGCAAATTGTATTCAGATATTTTAGCTTCAAACGATTGTTTATGCATAAAATGAATATTTAAACACTGGAACGCTGTTGGACGCCTTAATGGTCCTTTTTCTTTTCTCTCTTGATATTCTTCTTCTACTTATTATTTATTTCAAAAAATAAAATTAATTTTTAAGGTGACAGAAAGATTGAGAATGTGGTGATGGTTCAAGTTATGACGTGAGGAAAATCAGTCTTAGTAATCGAAATTTTAATTAGAATTATGGTGGAGGAATTTATAGAATTTGAAATTAGAATGAATAATCGCGAGCACAAAAATTCCGTAACGAGCATTAAAATTTAAATAATAATTAAGTTGATGCGAAAGGTTTTTATTTTTGAAGGATGATGACAAGAAATGTCCGAAAGCTTACAGTACTTTTGGTTTGAGTTCAGTTATTTAAAAAAGTAGAAAAATTATGCAAAAATAACAACAATAAAAGTCAGTGGCATACCGAGGGTATAATGGAGCCCAGGGATAAAAATATTTTTGTTCTCGTTCTAAATAATAATACAGTACACATTTTATTAGCACGATGTTACAAATCTTTACAATTAAATTTTTGCTGCTTCTAAAACACTTTACTCCTACTTTTTCGGTAGTTGTGTTGTCAGTTCAAGCAAAATTTAATTTTAGGATGCGATTGTAGAGCAGTGTTTAGAGTTTTGAAGAATTTGAAAAGTGTTTTAAATACTTTTTATGGAAAAATATGTATAAAATAAAGAATAAAATTTCAAAATTTGAATGTTTATTGCGGAAACTCAGTGCTTCTTTTGCACAATGCGCTGTTTCCCGATGTCCCTCTCCCTGAGCACTATTTAAAAGTATATATCGGTATATATTTTTTTTAATTAAAAAAAAAATAGTTTAATTTTTAAACAACGGTTAATTGATTTTTGAAATTTGATTTTATGGAGTTTGGTCATATTATTTTAAGATTACAGTATTAATTTTTTGATGTCTAAAAACATTACCGGTAAAAAAAAAAATTTTAAATAAAATTTATCTTGACAACTAGTCTTAATTTAAACAACAAATTTAATGAGAATAATTTAAAGAAGGTTATTGAAAATGAGCAATTTGTATTAATTTTTTTTTCTGTACCGGTATATGAAATTTTAATTTAATTGGAAATATTTATAAGCAACGCACTGCTAGTATTTTCAGTTGAAGCTAAAGTTTTCCACAGCATCAGTATTGAAACTCAACAAACTGTAGTTCTTCCTACTGGAAAATTAAGAAATTTTATTTACTTAGTTGAAAAATTAGCTGCTTTAAATTAAGAAATCAAAGCCGAACGTGCTATTTGACTGTAAACGCAGTGCTGGCGGCTTTTGAACTGTAAATGTTCTACCGGTAGGCTACTCTATTAAGAATTGACATTAATTTTCTTTTCCGTTCATTCATTATTTTAGTTTAGGTCGTTGTATTAAAATTTTACAATATTCCTCCTTAAAATCAATTAATCCATAAACATATTGTATTAAAGATGTTTTTAAAAGAAAAGGACGTTCACTTTCCAAAAACACGCCCAGTTATTAAGATAATTCAACTAGAAATTCGTTTTTATTCTTCGAATGCATACGTACGGTTTGGCTTTTCTTTATCTAATTAGAACTAAGAAGATTGTCTATTTATTATATACATCCAAAAGTTGTTCGCTTGAGTCATTAGTTCCAAAACTTCTAACTTTCAACTAATGAGATATCCTTGGAGATTCATATATGTGCGTGGTCGAATCTCTGCCTGCAACTTAAGTGTGCGTGTATCTACATTCTTCCTATACAATTATTGTGGGGGGAATAGAGAGAGGGATAGATGAAGGGAGGGCATGAAGACGTGGACAGCAGGAACTCGAGATAAGTGATGGTGAATAATGACCAGCGAGAATAATTGATCGCTTGGACTAGGATGCAGCCTATATGTTTAATATACAACTATGTCATATTCGCAGACTCGGACTTTTACTTTCACATGCACGACAGTCGATGGCAGCGACAAATTTCGTGCAATGGAGTCTATAAATGAAAAATCCATGTGGGTGCTTGGTATTAATACGGTAGGAGAAACGCCTCTCCTCCCCCCCCCCCCTTCTCCCCCACGACTCTGTGCAGTATTAAAATCCCAGATGAATAAAGCGATCTGTTTTGGCGCGGATCCGTCCGTCCGTCTTTTGAAAGGAAAAACGACATAGTACAACTAATTAGCGAGTTTGGTTACAGCGTTGGCTGCTGGACACGCCGGACTTTCCTTAATCCTCGAATCACCTTAATTAATGGGTCATCTGAAGAGAGATAGCAAACGGAGCTTGAGATATCGCGAGAAGCAATCCTTTTTCCCCACTCGATGACTCTCTAGTGCTATACTACCGAGCGAGGATACCGAACCGATTTCTAATCGTCTTACATATTGCATAGCTTTCTTATACATGTCGGTGATAGAATCTCCGATTAACCGTCTTTATTTTGAATTGGCAGAAAAAATTTAGAAATATAGAAAAATATTACGTATTATTGTGAGGATTTAATATTTTGTTTTCAATTAAGGGCGGGGATAAAATCAGCCAAATATATAATATAAAAAATCTTTGCAATTTCCCAACAATAATTTCATTAGGAATGTCTAAACATCATTCAGCACGGTATATTTTAAAATTGTAGATCTAAATTAATCGTTTTTGAGAACTGTGTGTATGGTAAAAACACGGACATCCATGAAACGCATCTTTAACATTTATATTTTAAAGTCTTAAATAAAGTTAAAATTTATTTTAATATACTGTGCCCCGGTATTATTTTTTATTGTTTGTAAATTTTTATCTTACAGTATAATATTATCTTACAAGCAATATAAATGATTTATTTGGGAAATTTCAGTTTTTTAAATTAGGCGACAGTTTTAACAAATATTTTAGTTTATGATTTTTATAAAGCAGCGACAAATAATTGAGGGAAATAATCGTAAGAAAAATTGAGATGTAAAAGCAATAAAAAAAATAAACTTTTAACTGAGCAATTAAAATGAAAGCGAGAAAGCGATATTTTAGTTAATTAAGTAGAAATATCATATTATCCATCGTGTAAGAACAGTGTATTCGAAAACGACGGATCGAGGTTGAGCCATTGTATGCTGTCGGTTGGTTGGTCACCCTACCTTTGACTTCAATCCTTCATTCATCATCATTTCTACATTCATCGAAAAAGATAAAAGAGAAGATGATGAAGCAGCAGTAGCGAACGAGGGTGATGTTGGGGGGTTGCTATGTCATTATGAGAATTCCATATTCATATATGCCATCCATAGAGGAAGATGATAAAGAAAGGAGATGGAGTGGGTGTAGGTTGGAAGGGAAATCATCATTAGAAATACCAAATAACGAGAGATCATCAGTTGTTCGGTGAAGCTGTGTTGTCTTTTGCTTTTGGCACTCGTTCGGAAGAGTTCATAATTTCTCTCCTGCTTAAACACCCTTCTCTCGTTAGCTCACGTATCGAGGCTAAAGATTGATGAGATTTCATTTATTAAATTTGACCAAAATGAGGGAAAGTTATTACGAGGGAAATTCGAGAAAAATCATGATTCATAAATTAATTGCATGAGAGAATTTTTCTCTCATCTGTTCTTTTCGATGACATCTTTTCACATCCAATTTTTGTTTTTCAACTCGAGGTGAGCAAAATGAGAAAAAGCTAGAGCTTAATTTCGATTATGTTTTGTAATTATCTTGCGGTACGCGACACTTTTCGATACCAATAATATTGTAATGACCCGAAAATATCTGAGGAATATTACGTGTTTTCGACGACGAAATTAAACTTTTTTTTTTCTCCTTTTTCTTCTTTCATTATGTACTCGCTTCTAATTTCACGGCTGTAATTTACTATTTAGATCTCAAATTATCCGATGAAAACAAAATTGTCGTCGCGCGTTGTTGTGTAATCAATTAAACTTCCTTCTTTATATTTAAAAGCCTTTTCGCGCTTGTTTACAAATACTCGTTCCATCGATTTCCAACTCGTTAGAGATTTGTTCAGAATTTTAATAGCTCTTAACAATTACCCGACTCCCTCTTGCACCTCATTAATTGACCGCTGTCCATCTGCTTTTGCTTAGCAATTATTTTATCGATCTCTGGGGAAACTCGTGTTGTTGAATTAGCCGACTCAACCTATTGTTTGGTTGCCAGAACCCTTTCGATTGTTTGAGCATTTTAAAAAGTTTTTGCGAGTTCAATTTTGGAAATAGCTAATACTTTTTAGAGGGAATTCTGAAATAAATCATAATTTTTAAATGCATTATTTTATTAATTTTTATTTATCAATAAATTATTGTTTACAATTCAGTTTGCGACTTCGATTTGCCAATAAATTCAGATACGGTACTTAAAGCGAAATCGGTGTATTGATCAATTTCGTTTCTTTAATTAAAATGTAATGGCGAAATACAGTTATTAAGTAAAATCGAATAATAATTGTTGTATGCAATAGTTTTTAAAATTTATTACTAAAATTGGAGATGATTGCAATGAGCTATTATTTAAATTATATTCAGTTACTAATTAGAATCATTTTATTTGATAGGATTAATTTAATAGTGACTTATAAAATAAAATCTAAAGTTAACAAATTGGGTTTATTTATTGATGCGCCGTTATCAATGTAGATAAATTACTGTTATTAGCGGTAGTTTAGTGTGTTAATTTATATTGTAATTAAATGGTAAAATTTGTTTACAATTTGGGATAATTTAATATCTAAGATTGAAAATGAAAAGCATTACTGCTAAATCTAGAAGTGATCTAACTTCTTAATAATTTTATATATTTTTTCGTATTATACAGTACATTATACAAAACCCAAACTTGAATAAGGCAGGAATTAATTGCATTAAAAATCGTAATTTGGTAAGCTTATTAATATGCTGTAAATTGTAATTATAAAATGGATTTTTAAAAGATACATAAAATATCTACTGTTTAATTGTGAAAGTAAATATTCTATCTAAAGGACAAGAGGACCAGTAAATACATAGTACACATTGACAAAGAATGTGTACGACAATGGGTAATTAATCCATTTTTAAATTACTTAATGTTTACAAAAACTACGGCCTACCGGTAGTGTAAATTTTCCATTAAATGTGATGCCGCTTTTACAAAAATATTTATTCTAAAATAATTATTGGCTTTGTAATTTTAATTTGATTTTACATTGAATGAATAAGCGCATTTAATGATTTAAAATTGCAACGTAAGAGTCACTAAATCTTCAAAACGTCTAGTTTTTTATTAATTTACTTGTAAAAACTGGCTACAAGCTTCTAGCTATCAGTTTTTTTTTCTCCCCAGCAGCTTTCTCTTTTTTTAAATTGGTCATCAAAATTCACGGATGGACCACTCGAGACCTACCGAAGCGGCTATTATTGTAACGAGGAGGCGACTTGTCATGTTCAGAGCCGAAACGCTTATTGTGTGGCGACTGTGATATTGTTCGAGCACAACGAGAAAACCTTAAAATGTGTTACGCAGGGTGACAAGATATTAAACCGTGTATTTACAACCTGACTAACAGCACTTAGATCTAAGAAAAATCTTGGAACCAACACTCGAATCTACCACGTATACATACTGGTCTTGATGAAGTTATATGGTAGAAAAAGCTTTTTTTTTTTTGGCATGTCATTGCGCTGATTGATTTTCTTCCAATTTATTTATCTACATATAGATGGATAGATAGAAGTGATGTACACGCACGTATCTTTTAGCATCGAGCTGGTTTGGCGATATGATGAAATCAGTGTCGTTTTCTCCCATATATTTTTTCTTCCCCGCTCTTTATCTTCATCTCGTTTCGCTTTAATATACAATATCCAGCCAGATGGAGAGACGTACGCTCGTGTTAATTATACGCTCGTCTGAAACGATATAATGCAACAAACCCATCAAAATGTGCGAATTAACACCGCCACCATCACCACCTTCTTGCTTTCATTAATTGAGAAAAACTGAGCGTTAAGAAGTAGAGAAGTGTACACCGTAAAATGTCGATACAACGAAAGTGAGAGAGAATTGGCATATTATTTCGTTATACTTTACTGTATTGATTTAAAAATGTTAAGAATTATTGGCTGAAAATTGCATTAAACAGAAAGAATAAAATAGATTATTTTAAAATACATTTTTTCTTCATGACACCACTACATTTCTTTATTATGGGGTCACTCAAATTCAATTTATGATTATTATTTTTATTTTGAAATTTTTTTTAAATTTTTTTACAAGATTTTTTTTGGAAAAAATTGAGAAGTAAATTTTAAAGCTTCAAAATTTAATGCTTTAAAATACGTAGGTCTATTTAAAAACTGTGTAAATACTGAATTCTTGCATTATCTTGTTTTATATATACATGTTCATAAAAAAAAGTCGTTGATGTATTGATCAGACTTTACATTTTTGACGTTAAAAAGAATAGAAAATCCGGTACCTGTAAATAATATTTTTTTAAATTAATTATTTACTTTAACTTTAAAAATGATGATTTCATTGTACATGTACTAAGAATTTAGTTACCGTATACTAGTATTTTATTTCGTTGTATTGACATCTGTGCGTAGCGTAGTAGCCGCAGCGTTTGATTTCTTCGTGTAACCTGAGGGCGTTCCACCGTGTTGTGGAAAGGAAAGGACTGTAGCAGTAGCGTGCCATACGCCGACTATACGGGTACCGTACTCGCAAAGCTATCTCATAAATCGTAATTTGGAAAGAAAATCCTTCCATGACGTGATTAACCACCTCGATATCCCGAGGTATCACTTTAGAAATCTATCCTCGATCAACTCGTCCCCTCCATCTTTAACACCCTCAGCCACCCACACTTTTGTTTTTTCTAACACTTCTCTTCTTCTCTCTTGATAAAATAATGGAAACGTTAAGCCACATTCGACTCGAGTTGATAATTTTTATTTCCTCGCTAATGAAGGTCGATTTTTGCTTGCGCCGAATCGTTCTGTCTGCTCAGAAACACTTTCCGAGAGAATACTCACCATCGCTTCATCGAGATTAGTGCCACACAATGATAAAAATCGAACGATTGGGTCTATCAGTGATGCCGATAGACTCTACGTAATTTGCAAAATCACTTTTTGGCTTCTTGCTAATTTATTTTTTAATTCCTTGGAAAATTACAGTAGACCTACATGTATTTTGATGCTGTAAATAAAAACCTCGTTTTTAACGTACTATCAAATTGGATTGGAATTCTAAGGAGTTAAACGTACAGTACCAGTATATAATACATTTTTGTTTAATTTATTTCGAATTTTAATTTTTTTATTTAAATTACAGTACAGTACAATGTACTTTTATAAAATAATTTTTCCTTCCTTTCCAATATTTTTTAAAACAAAAGTTTTTCTTGAGATTTTTTTGTAATGCATTTTTTTTTTATTAATACAGTAATTAATGTAATTTATTTTAACTTTTAATTAATTTTTTCCATTTTCCTTGGTAGATGTACTCAAATATTTTGCATTTTTTTATTTTTACAAGACAATATTTATTAACTAGCAATGTATTTTAAAGATAACAAAAATTAGTAATACTGTACAGTAACATTTTTTTTTAAAAAAAAATTGTGGTTTGAAATAATTATTTTGCTGCTTTTTGCAATCAAATTAATAGTTATTTTAAATTGTTTTAATAAACAATTTTTAAAGAGTTTTTTATTTTAATTTACTATTGGGCGACTTTTAATTGTTATTATACTCGAATATAAAATTAATTAAGAACGTTGATGATGTTAAATGAAACTTTATTGATATCTCCGTTTTGTAAGGGAAATTCGTGAATGTGTAGGGGGAGAAGAGAAACACGGTGACAATTTTTTCTTTCTCATTTTTAATTCTTATGTTTGGTGGAGATTAAACCGCAGTTAATCTTGTTAACCTGACTTAGTGTAGATTTTTCGGAGGAGCTTAAAAAACGAAACGACTCTGACGATAAAGTTTGATTTAATTTTTGCAAATAATCGTAGATACATTTAATCCATTAGCTTCCTGCGGCGAATTGTACGTGGAAGGAGAGCGGTGTGTGTGTGTATGTGGGTGGTGAAGGGTAATCGGCTTCTTATTGGGCCGACATCAACTTAGCTAAGGTTTTTAATTAAACTTTATATTCGACCGGTGATTGCGCGTTTCTCGCCAGCGTGAGTTTAAATTAAAGTTTATACGGTGGACTCGTTCGCCACGGGTTTCGAAGAGCTAATTACACCGCACGAATAAATAGCGTGTACACCGAAAAATCCCGAGTCAAAAAATAGCCTAAGCTCCGCTGACTTTAGTTTAGCGGTAACAAAGTGTGAAGTTGCAGTCTAAATAATTTACCGATACTCGTCATTAAACTTTAGGGGGGCTTAATTCGGGAAGCGTCTCATGAACTAATACTGTACTACCGTACATTTTTTTCTTCTTTCTCACTTATTCAACCTCGTATTGATTATCCAAGACCAGGATTCTCTTATTAAGGATGATGAAACTTAGAAAATTCTCAACTAATCTTAGACAGCGCGGAATTAAAAGTTCCAACTTTTAAGCTCCAGAAATTACAAAAATAAATAAAATAGCGAGATCTTAGTAGCAATATAGGAAAACGTTAAATCATTAATGTTTATCGTCAACGCTTCTAATTTTAAACTTTAAGGATTAGACGCTTTTGCTAGAATTAATTGATACTGGGGTTGTTTTTATTGGTAAATAATATTATCAATGTACAAGTAACATTGTTTTAAAATAATAGTTCAATCATGAATTCACCGTTACAGCAATTAAAAATAATGATTTTATCAAATCAAAATTGAGTTGAAAATTGAAGAATTATTTTGTTTTTAAATCCAGTTTTTAAATTTAATTGTTTTTGATTAAAATATAACCGTACTTAACAATAAATTTAAAATTTTGTTTTTTCAATTATTTTTGAGAATTTAAATACAGTACATAACTGAATTTAAATTTAAAACTGAATTTTTAACTACATTAATTAATAGTTATTAAATGTTAATTGCAGTACATCAGTACATTTATTAATTTTTAGTCTCAAAATAAGTATCTAAATATTAAGTAAATAAAAAAATATTTTTTTTAATAGAAAAACAGAAATTTTAAATTTAAGTTACCGGTATCTAAAAATAATAGTACTGTACATGTGCATTAGTTTAAAGTGTGCCTATGCACATCTGACATTTCGATTACAAGTAACTGTTAATAATAATACAAAAAAAAAAGGTTTTTTCTCTATACATGGATTATGAAAGAACCGATTAAACATGTTAATGTAAACATTAATTAAATAAATACTGCAGGTGAATATTGTGAGTGCTTTATTATTATTTACATTTATAGTTTTACATATTGGTCAGTTGAACTGAGTACACCAATTAAATGTGTAAAAGCAGTCATTGGTGTTTAAGTGGTGCTCTTTCGTTAATTGACTCGGCCATTATTAATTACTCTGAACAACGTTTGTTTGGTTTGGAGATTCTTTTTAATAAAGATTTTCAAGCGGACATTTATTTATTAATCCAAGTCAAGTTGGTCGGCGAGTGAAATGCAATCTAGCAATAATTTACAGTTAACATTTGTATCTATTAACGTTGATAGGCGTCGAGACTTAGTTCTACGGAAATCTCACCACGAGAGAGAGAAAGAGACTTAACACTGGTCAACCAGGGTGTTTCTATTTTCCTAATTTATGTTGACGTAATTGACCCCTTTTAGCCATTTAATCTTTAACTCGAGTTTTTCACTTGGAATTCACCGACTTTTATCGCAGACCGAATGAATTTCCGATAATGGACGGACCCTTCTTACCCTTAACACCTACTCACACCCTGAACAAATTACGATTTATGGAAATGGTCTGCACTTTATAAGCATCAAATCCTTTAATTGTTCCGTTTACACTTTACACTCGACATATTTCAGTCCAGACTAATTTTGAGACTATGCGGCGGTCAATATTGTAGCACTTATTTTACTAAAACTTAACGAATTATAAACTAATATTACGACTTTTTTTTATTATTATTTCATAAATTGGAACATTCTGTATGTTTTGAATGCATTGCTAGAAAGCAATTTATTTAGCTTTTATATATAAAAAAATATTCGTAATTGTTTAATTAAATATTGGTACTGTACTATTTTTCCCGAAATTAATAATTATTAGAGATTTCGAAATTTTTTTTTTTTGTTTTATTAGTTGAAAACAATGACGAAAGTGGTAGTTTAAAACATTATTTGACATTATTCTGTGTTGGGATCGCTTTAATTAAATTTATTGACTTTTAAGGTGGTTTTTGCACAAGTCCTAAATTTTATGTTTATTTTTTAATTTATTAAACTTTTCAACGTGGATATGAGTTTTTAAAAAATATACTTTATTATTGAGATTAATTATTTTTTTAATTCTTTCTTTACATTAACAACAAAAATTAAGTTGTAGTACAGTGCATGGCTAATGATTTGTTTTTGGGGAATGACTTTCCAAACCTAGAATGAGATTTTATGGTGTTTCAATAATAAAAACTTACACATTAGCTTTTATGATGCAAATTTTGCATTCAAGGAAAGATTTCACCCCTAGTAAACCCTTTCATCACCTTTACAATTTTCATCTAACCGTTGACATGTCATATAATAATAAACAATTCTTTTTTTAATCTATAAAAAAAAATAAAAAATTTTATTTTAAATACTATTAAGATGTAAAAGATGTGATGTTTATAAATTTATTAATGCAAAGAATTTTTTTTTAATGAATATGCGTGTGATGCATAGGAAAAGTGGTTACTAAGCTCTTTCCCGTTCTTCCGTGGTAGTGAATGGAGAAAGGGGGGGGATGAAAAGAGTAGTGGATCGAAAGGGGTTGAGGCGAAGAATTATGATCGAAAGGGTTGACTTTTTCCCTAGCAATTGTTATCCGCGGCTCTTTATCTACAGATCATTTCTGATTCCCCTTTTATTTTCCATCCACCAACTCCACTTGCCCAATCGACTTGCATAAATTGCGGCAAGTGAAATGTTACACGTTGGATTTCAATAACACAACATATTTTCCTTATTTAAAAAAAAAGTGCATTTATGTTTAGCATTTTTTCGGGCGCATAAATAAAATGTGTTGATATTTGTCTCGAGACGTTAAATTAAAATTTTATTTTATTATTGTTTCGTAAATTCTACTTTTAATATTGAAACGACACACGTTTCCCCGCGGGTAAAACTAATAATAAATATCTGATAATGTTCTGATTTCATTTTGATGTATTTGCTGAGCTGTCGTTGTGGTTTTAAGCAATTATGTCACGTAAACAGATGGTGCACTTCATTCCGTACACTTGTTCTTTTTGCATACATTTTTTTTTACATCTCGCATATATTTTTTTAAAAACAGAAGAAAAAAACTAATATCTTGCATTCAAATATCTGCGCGTATAATTTAAAGTAATAATTGATGATTGCTGGCGTTTGGCGAGCATTTTTAGCAATTTGTAAACAAATGGTGCGAATTTTGATTAGATCGAACAGAATGGGATATCATCAAGTTGTAATAGACATATGGTATCGCAACAGAGATTCATGCGAGCATCTCGTTGATTGTAATATCTGCAGACATGGAAGATGACGTAATTATTCCGATAGCATCCCTCCCTTCGTGATTAAACCGTATAGCCTAAAGTGTAATTTGTAAAAATAGAAAGAAGCGTATAATTTGCAACCATTTTTTAAAAAATCTTTTTAGTTCTCTTATTTTTTTGGAGTTTTTATACTCTATTCGGTTTCTTCGTATTCGTACACGTATTAGATGAAAGCAAAGTTTGCCTTTTGAAAAGCAATAATATCAAAAGCCAGTTCTCATTAATATGCATGACTTGTGTCAGCTGTTTTCATAAATTCAAGTTTTATAAATACAAATATTCGCGGTGCACCTGCACCTCAACATTTAAATCCTATACATAAACATAGAAAGATGGATTTCCAAGGAAATGGCCACCCGTGCAACCAACGTTGAGCCTGGAAACGAAGGAGGAAGCTCGAGTTGCAGTTGCAGGGCCTGGCCGTCACTTTGATACAAATGAAACCCTGGCTCACTTTAACATTTCTATTTCTCAAACCCCCTCGACAGCATCTCTACATGTACGTCTGCTCTACACTACTTTTTGATGGCAATCTGGCAAAAATTTATAGCCTTCATATTTCACAATGATAGAAACTTTCTCTTGACATATAAATATTTGCTTCTTATTCTGCAAATACATACACAGAACAGACTTTTTTAGCAACTTTTTTCTACATTTTTTTTTTATTTCTTCATTTTCTATGACAAAAATTATATTGCAAAGTTGATGTGTGCTACTGCTGTATATATAGTTGAGTTAGATCGGTATTGTCTTTTAATAAACGTTTCACTTTTGCCACCTTTTTTAATACTTTGAAAGGGACGTCTGTTTCCAGTGGTTTCAAATCGCTGACGATGATGTTTCATCTGGACTGAGGTCACTTTGTGAAAGCAAAATCAATCATATTCCTGTGAAATAACGATTTCGATTTTTTTTATTGATTAAAAATATTTAGAATAGTATTTTTTTTTTTTGCTACTGTAATTACAAATTTAAATTACCGATCAAACTATAGCTTGGCCGTTACGTAATTTAATTGTTTTCATATTAATACATTCAGAAAGTATTAATTTGCTTGAAATTTGCATTTTTTATACTAATTATTATTATTAATTACCGGTATTGTTTTTTTTTTTTTTGAAATGATTGCTCATACAGTATTTGAATTCCATCCATAATAAAACTTTGAAAAACAAATTTACCTCAAAGGGTTGCAAACAATCTTGTAGGAAGTTTAGGGTATCAGCTGTAAAGTTGTAAGTGCGGTTTTTATGCCCGAGACTTCTATTTTAACGAGCATAAATATTTGTTTTTGTTCAAAGTGCAATTGTGAACTCTGTTGACATTTCGGTAGTTCAGATGCATACAGTAATGCTAATTTTTTATAATTAACTATTTATCGTCGCAGATATTAATAAATGCCTAGCCGACCTCTCTTTCTCTATCGGATCTATCCCCTTACCTCTCCCTCCCTCTATCATTCGATCCCTTGTAAAAAGCAAACAATGCACCAGTAGACGGCTCCAGCCTATTTGATTGCTACCGACTGAATTAACACTGCTCGTGTTAAAACAGCGCATATTCACGAACGAGATATAAAATTGATATAATCTGTGCTTTTGCGTGACACGTATAGTTTTAATTTAGTACTTAATCATCCAAGTGAAGCTGATTGCTATGAGAATATCGCCAGACGAGCAATAAAACGTTATATTTACGGATGAAAGTTGATGAGAACAAATGGATACTAGTGCTTGATCTAGGAAAAAGGGTAATGGGGAGTATTAATTTGGTGCAGAAAGAGGAGGAGGGGGTGGATGAATTAAGGAATTAAATTTATGACGTAACTTTGTGTTAATGTGGCGGTGTTTATAGTTTCATATCGAGAGGAATAAAAAAAGAAGGAAGAGGGGGGAGGGTTGTTCTATCCATTTAACGCCGTCCGCATTTACAGAATTAACGTTGTCGCCAAAAGTGGAATTTGCGAGCATTATTTAAACGAGACTTAAGTGGCAACACATCCTCTCTCTCTCTTTCATTTTTTCTTTCTATCGCTCTCATTTCCAAGTTTTGATATTTTTGGTCCTCCTAATACTCGTGCCTGTGAATCTAAGTGTTGAAGGAGAAACGTTAATGGACTATCTCAACCTTAATTTATTCAAAATTGCGCTTCGTAAAACGTTCGGTTTAACTATCATAAGAGAAACTTTTCACTTTGCTTCATTGCTATTAAATACCCTCGCGCTTTATTAGAATTGTTTAAAGTGCTCGACGAGCATCGAAATTGAGAAGATTCGAGAGCGTTAAAAATTAAAGTGCTAATGATGATTACTTATCGTTTTAGCGTTAATTTTGTCGAACGTCATTCGAAAACGAGCAATAAATTGTAAATCAATGGGATGACAAACACGCATATTATGTCGTTATTGAGATACACAGTAATTTATAGCAGACGAGTAATGGAGGAGCCAACTAAGAAGTTGTTAATTAGCTAATTGCTAACTTCAATTATCTGTTAAAACTCTGAAAAATATTTTGCCAAATAAATTATGCAGTAGACTGTAGTTTCACATAGAATGAATGAAGCTTTTGCAAAAAAGAAAAAAAAAATTTGGTATGAGCGAGTTTGCTAATACAGTACGGTATTTTTTTTAATTATTGCTGCATTCAGAAATTATTGAGTTTGAGAAAACAAAATTGTTTTCAGCTAAAAATTGGAAGAAAAATGGCATTAATTGAAAGATGTCATTTCAGAACTATTTAATAGTGTAATAAACAAAATTAAATTAAATGATAATAATTATTATATATGTATCTCTGTTGAATATGAAGGTATTAACAATTTAGCACTATACTTAGATTTACTTTTACTTAATAATTTATACCGGTATATTAATTTAAAAAAAAATAGTAAATTTATTAAAGTTTTTTTTAAAATTACGTGAATTATTAAAACCCTTACTGTAACCGCTATTAAGATAAAATTTGCATTTATTTTGTAACATGGAAGGTAAATATTCAAACTAAGCAGCCTGACATTTTTTTTTTAAATTTTTCATAATGACTTGAAAATTTGTCTTTTACTCGAATATTTGTCTTTGTCTCCACTTAATGAGTGCGTTCAATTTGTTTATTGTGATTAATTTACATTTCAAAGTCGAGCTAACGAAGTGTAAATAATAAAATAAGTTGTTGACATTTTGTTATTCAAGGACGTTTTATTACACAAATTTGAAGGATCTGTTATATGCAAATTAGTAAATGAACAAGCAAATGAGTATTGTTATTTAAACCTCTACTATTAACTTCACAATCGTTGTACCAGATATGCACATTTTTTGCAGTTGTTGGAATAAAGTACATATAAATATCATTAATTTTTTTCACTTATAGCCTTAAAGGGGATTAAGAAATGGGTGCATAACTGAAATTTAACCTTTAAAAAATTTAAATAAATTTTTTTAGTTAAAAATTTTTAAGGTTAAAGTCCAAAAAACCCCCTCTTAAAACGATCTTATCTTAAGACACTTTCCAGTGAAAACGAAATGTTGTGCATGTAATTCTGTAATAATGAAGATGTTTAACTCATTTTTGTATATTCTATCAAAGTTCAAGGTAAAAATTAGCTTTTTAGTTATTGTATTTTTATGTTGTTGTTATTTTGTGATACATGTATTAAGAGGAAATTTAAAATGCAATAATTTATTTTCCAGATGGATTTGAAGGGTGCCGAGCGCACGAGTGTTTGTGAATTGGAAAGGAATTTTGAATTTACTGGCGAAATCGAGGACAAATTAAAAAAATCAGGCGGGCAGTTGATAAATACCGTGACTTTAAACGATTGTTATTACGATACGGAAAAGTTCGTGCTGTGTTTAAATGATCACTGGCTAAGAAAGCGAAATGGCGGGTGGGAATTAAAGTATCGCCCTCTGGATCGAGACGTTGGTTGGCAAGGGGTTGGTAGCGTCAGTAAGTACCTGGAGCAATATGATCCCAATACTATCAAGCAAATTCTTCGCAATTTATTCGAGATAAAAAATTCAGAAAGTGCGGTAATTTTCCTCGTAAACGAAGATTCTCAATCGCGAACTTTGGACCGATGGTTGGACCACCTAAAACTGACTCCGTTCGCTCGCTTTACCACGTGTCGGAAGATTTATCACTGCGATGACTTAACTGTCAATCTGGATGAAACAGATTTCGGATGTTTAGTGGGGGAAGTGGAAATGACCGCAGATGTTACGCGACAACAACAAAGTTTGGAAGAAATTGCCACGCAAAGATTCGAGACATTTGGACGCAAATTAGGTAATGAAAAAAATTTTCCTTTTACCTCAACTTCATTTTCTTATTTATGCAAATTTTGTTATTCCGCATTAACTAAGTAAAGTCGCCTCGGTCACAATTTACGAATGACTTTCATTTTGCATGTTTAGTTTTTCTTTTCTTTGCTGCAAACATTTTCTGCACAAAACGCATTTATTATGCAAGACGTCCAAATAGATACAAAGTGCACTTTCTCTCTCTCACTCGTTTCTTTAGTGCAGCGAACGAAATGGTCATATAACGGCTTTTTCGTTAATGCACAACAAACAAACAACTACAATAAAATATCACAAATTCTCTTAAAACATGGACATATTCTCTCGAGATGAAGCGAGAGGGGGAGAGAAAGTCAGATAAACGAATCTCCCTCCATTTCCACTGTTTGCATATGCATACGGATGCAGTACGTGTTAGCGTATGAATGTCCTAGTCGCATAGTGCCAGCTGACGTCAGCACGCATACGAAATGCACGACTTATTGTGTTTGTTGTTTGCCTTTACTTTTTCTTTTGGCTGACTTTAATTTGCATTATTTAATTTTTCAAGAAACGAATTATTTATAATTTCCAAGAATCTAAATAACGGAGCGGAAAAGATATTATAAGCACTGATATTAGTATTTATTGAGGTGATTTGCATATTTAATCCCATTTCTAGAGCTGGATTCATCCAGGTCATCTTCTAATCCCTTTTTCTGTGTTTGGATTTGCTCGGATAATTTTTTTTTTTTTTTTTTTTATTTTTTCGTTTTATTATCACAAAAAAAAAATACTTTTTTTTCTAGTTAATTGTAAATATTTTCGTCTTAATAATAATTATCATTACCACGGGTGTCTTCGTCCTTTTAAGGTGTTCGGCTTTTCCTTTTATTTTCTCCTCTTCTTCCCCGCTGATTTAGGATTCAATTTAACTCCGCTTTGCTTTCTTCAGACACACGAATACTAAAACGGGTCATAAAATTTGCACGATTTTTTAAAGATTTTAGTTAAGTTTTTAGTGCAGTAATTTAACGTCAAAAAGTTGGTGTGCTGGTAAAAATTCGAATTACCGGTTCGGTAGTAAAAATATTAAATACAGTAATATGAGTGGTTTAGAATAATTTTAATTTACCATCAGTAAAAATATTCCGTATTTAAAAAATTATTACAAAAGTAACGTTCATTATTTTTTGTTTTGTTTTTAAAAATAATTTCGTACGAAAATGAAATAAATTTTAGAAACTATTGCTTAGAATTAATTAAAATATTGTTTTAAGTTTCTTTTGTTGCAATTTGAGTGTAATCTCGTTTAAAGTTGGGGTTTAATGCAAAATAGAGCTTAATTTTATTTCTTTAATGATTAAAATCTTGCTCAATATTGATAATAACTCAGTCAAAATGAATACTCCGTAATAATTTGTCAAAGCAATTACTAAAGCTACAGTTGATTAAAATCAAGCAAACTTTTGTTTAAATATGAGAAGAAAATTTTGTTCAAAACTGGTTCAAAATTGAGCACATTTTATTTTATAATGAGTTAATAATTTTGGAAGCTGATGAGTTAATTTAACAAAAATAATTAATAAATACGGTATAGTATAGCATAATAAAAAATAAAAAAAATGGAACGAACTCGATAATACAATAATATCTTATGATTGATTTGATTGACGAAGTTCCGGTTCTTAAATATGAAGTAGCGGTTTCCTCAAACCAGAACGAGCCGGTTCTAACGCTTCACTAACTTCGACGGTGGTGTAAGTCTAGTTAAAAAAATAAAAATATATAAACTGTACGTAAAGACGTAATTTTTTGCGCGTGTTGGCAATTGATTTACTGTCATAGTCTCAGTCGCCGATAACTTACCATCTCTTAACCTAACGACCATAAACATTAACGAAAAAAAAAGTAATAATAAACGGTGAATTCTTAACGTGTTTTTCATCACAAAGTTATTTTTAAGCAACTAAAAGTTTGTGTCATTGGCCTATTTAGTACGTACGACATGTACACATTAAATTTTTCAGCCAGTTATTTTTTTTTTTCTTTTCTCCTCTTAACTTTTTCTGGCAAACATTAAATTTTGTAAACGAGAAAGGGAGGATTTAGGTAAGTGAGGACACTTTTGAATGTTGGCAATTAAAATTTTAAACTTGAGTGCGTCGGAGTCGAAAAATTCATTGTCAGTTTTAAATTATTCCGCCATTTGCGGTTTTATTTAATGTTAAAACTAATTAACAGAGGGGCGACAAACTCGGACTTGTTTTACCGCTATCTACGAGCAAAAAACTAATTTTTTGTAATTTGTTCTCTTGTCTTACGAAAGAAAAGAATATAAAAAAAAAAATTGTAGGAATTATTTTTTTACCGTTATCTTTCTAATTTTTTTTTTGTTTTGATTTTTTAAATTTTTACTTTAGTTTATTTATGCGATTGTGAAATGCATTTTGAAGAGGTTTTTGGTACCTGTGAGGTGTAGTGGATGGATGGGATGAGGTTAGTCGAAAAAGATAACAATCGTCGTTAGCTTTTACGATCTATGTAATGATTGTTTCTTATTAGTTATTAGCATAGATGGGAAGTAAATAACAAGTACACGTGCACAAACAAACATTTCATAAAAAAAAAAAAAATAATTTTTTTTTTCGTAATTTTTGTGCTTAACTTTTAAATTAACAGCGCTGAGGGCGACAATGGCCTACCATGATAAACTACAGCACTTGTAGTTTTCAATTGAAATTAATAAAAATTTAAATGTAGTTAAAACTTCTTTTTATTTTATTTTTAAAAGTAATATGGCTGTTTGATTCTCACTAGTAAACTAAATTAAATTAAAAATGAGTTTTTAATAAAAATATTAAAAATAAAAGTGACAATACTGTATTTAATAATCATTGCAGTTTTGTATGTTTTGTTTTCTAATTGCGAAGTCGCAATTTTTTTTTATTTTTATTTTTTTGTTTGTTGATAACGTACGGTACTAAATTTGTTTTGTTTTTTCCGATTTTTTTTTATCTGTTTATACATAAATATTATTTTGTGTGCAAAAAATTGCTGTACTAAAGCTAAGGAAGCTTTAATTTTTTCAAAACAATTATTATTATACACCGACACCGAATAAATAAGTTGGCAAAGATTTAATTTTGAAGTAGGCCTTATAGAGGTTTTTTGATTTAAAATTGAACAGTTATAAATTTTTTATTACAAATTCTCGGATTTTTTTTTTTAAAAAAAAACTAGGGAATCAATATTATTTGCCTGATATGAGGTACCAATAAGCAAAATCAATGAAAATTTTTTTTATACGCAAAACTATTATTTTAATAAAATTTCTAATTAATAGAATATTAAAATCTCAACAAACCAGAAAAATGAACATAATAAATAAATAATGGAGAAAAATTTAATTAAATTAAATTTGTTTCTCATGTGTCAATGGATTTTAAAATGTAATACATTTCTATTTTTTTTTTTAAACAATTATTTTTACTAGTTTGCAGAAACATTATTATTGTTCAATCGTTGGGAAATTGTTAGTGGGCATAATTGGTGAGGTATTCGGTATTGCGTAAAAGCGAGTGAGAAATATGTGCGTTGATTTCGAACGTGTTTTGCGCATGAGCATAAGCATAAAGTGTAACACGACATAACCTTCGTATCTGTGTTTTTGATCTGGTCATGCTTTGCTATAAATCTAAATGGCTGCGCTATGACTTGTATTTTTATCAACGACTGCATTTTATATTTAAAAAATATTTATCACCTTGGCAACTGTCAGCCTATTTCATTTTTTGTAAAAGAAAAAAAAAAAAATAAAGTTTGCGATAAATAGTCGGGATGAGTGTACGCTTCTTCTTCGTAGGGATAGCACATCCTGCGCATCATTTCTGCATAGACTACGTGCCGGTCATCAATTATTTAAAAAAGAATGTTTTTCAAAAACTTAGACAATTTTTCATCTTTCACAGATTTTTCTCTTACTGACGTGTGATATATTTTTGAAGAAGATTTTATATTTGAAAAAAATCCATTCAATTACTTGAATGCAATTAAATTATATTTTATTAATTAAAATTTTGGTTATAGTTACTTTCTTTTTGACTTTGATGTATCAGTGGTATATCATTTTTAATAAAACGTGTTAAATTTTAACAAATTTGGTTTAACCAAAAATAAATTTAAAAAATAAATACCAAAGACGATAATTACTAAAATACGTTTTAAGGAAAATGCGCTTAATAACGTGAAAAACAATAGTTTATTATGAATATTTTCACATTGTTTACACAATATTATTATGGAACTTGAAATATTGAAATCAATTTTTTTTAATAAGAAACATTTCTAGTGTTTTATTATATTGCTTGATTTTTTGTTTATTTTTATTTAATACTGTTTATTTAACTAATAGTTACAATTAATTAAATATACTAGAATGAATTTCATTTTAACTTGGAATTTTTAAAATTAATTATTTCATCTTTCTGAAAACAAAATAATTACTGACATGTTCATTAAAACAAATAAGTTTTTAAATACATGCAGGCCCTACAATATTTTTATTTACAGTATTTATTTATTTTTGTTTTTTAATTGACCTCTATTGGCGTATGCTATATAAGTGGGGCATTTTTTGAGAAAATGAGAGTTTTTAGGATAAAAATATTTAAGAGATTACTGTAAGAATTGCAAAGCATTCACTTTTTTTTTAATTCATTGTTGACATTAACATTTTAATAAATTTTATTTCTTAATTTGTGAAAGGTTGCTTAGATTTAATGATAATAACGTGCTTTCTTAACTGATTGTCTTTATTTTGTGAGTTTGGAATAATGGAAAATCACCGAATTCTTTGATTACTATTTTATGTCTGATCTTTAATAGCGTAAACCATTCTTCCATTGTTTTGAATTAATCGATTGTTCCCTTTAATGGCCTCTATCTGTAGGCTTTTTTCTAACTCTGAATTTTTCGCTAATGTGTTAAAGAGATGCTGAAGATAAAACAAAGCGAGTACTGGATAGCAACTTAATCGATTTAATCGACGGTCATTACCAATGATGAAATCGAAATTACAATGTTATCTAGCGATTTCGTTTTTGGGAAGGGCCAATTAAATTGCCTTTTGATTGCTAGATCACAATCTTTTGATAGAATGACAATTAATTACAATTCAATGCGCGATTCAGTTTGCTTTTTTTTTTTTTTTTAAATAAAAAAAAAATTGCGTTGTCACCACTCCAGTCATTTCTATGTTAAAAGTTTAATTGTAATTTTAAAGGTGTATTTTGTGGAAAAAATTTATTTTATTTGTCGCTTTGTTGTGCGTGGTGTGGCGAGAGAGAGAGAGACCTTGCTCTAATAACGCGTTTTAATTGGAAAGTGCTGAGCAAATCTCAAGTGAAATCCTATGTAATTAAGGAAATTAATCAAAGCGGGATTATTTTGAGGAAAGTGACAATTAAGATAGATTTCGATCTCATTTAACCGGGTCTAGAAGGAGAAAAAGAAGAGAAAATGATTGATTATCTTTCTCAAGGAGAGATGCTGCGCTTCGGGAGACTACAAACGATGACGCCATCTATTGGGAGCGGCGGATAAGATTAGCGGGCATGAAAGTTGCCAATTTTAAATAAGGCAAAATCTCATTTCAAACTCTTCACGTTCGTATTTTATTATTTAGAATTTATATAAGCAGCTTCTAATAGTGTTAATGTTTTTTATTCAGTACTTCTAAGTCTCCTTAAAACAGAAATGCTCGATGCACTATTCTCGAGATTAGGACTTTTATTTACCGTTTAAAATGAAAAAAAAAAAATTATAATTATAGTCAATTATTTAAATTTAATTGTTTTAATTACATTGACTTTTATATGTAACATTTTGTGTAGCATTAGCTTAGCTGATTTGGCGTAGTTTTTTTTTAAAAAATTTAATTGCACATTATACTCGTATTGCGATTTTTAATTCTAATTATTGTGAATTTTTAAAACAAAATTTTATTAATTTTGATTACCATAGGGGTAAAAAAAAATTGTTTTTCACAACGTTTTACGTAGATAATTATTATAAAGTACAGTATCGGTATTTATATATTTTTTTTTGTTCTGTAATAATAATACTGTAGTCGTTTGAGTTCTTGGGCTATCAGTAAAGAGCCAGGATTAAAAAATTAACTTGTGCAACGTCTGAGTTAATTAAAGTTAATTGTGATTAAATAAGCAATTAAATTATTATTTTTTTAATATTGATATACCGGTACAATTTATTTAGTGAATGTGTAAGAGTAAAAAATGAAAGGCTGAAGTAGTATAAATAGAAAGCCTTAAAAGGAAGTGAATGTAGTGGGCTATTGGTTGGGATGGACCGGTAGAGGGATACGGAAGATAAGGTTATTGAAGAGTCGTCTTCATCAAATTTTTATCTGATCAGCAGTCATTTTAGATCAACAGTTTTTCGCGGCTCTTACTTCCTTTCGTATACCATACGAGTTGGGTTATCGATCGATGGAGTTTCACTGACGCTTCAATTGTTATCTTTGGCCCGTGTGGATGACCTCTACCCAAACTGCCAAACTATTCGTCCTATACTCCAACCCAACCGTGCAACATGGCGACAAATGTCTATTATGCTACTCAAACTATTGCTTCAATCTTTTTTTTCTTTCTTTTTCTTCTTTTCCATTCAATCTTATCATTTCTGTTTATTTCTTCGTCACTCCACTTCAGGTATTATTTCCTGTATTTTTAGACTGCTGGACACCAGATTTTTATTTGATGATAATTTTAAAATTTTGAACGCTTAATTTTTTGCGCTTGTAAAATAAAGGTATTAAAACTCACGCTTAAAGCGAACTTTTTTAAGTTCAAATCAGGTACAATGCAATGCGAAGATATTGTTTAATGTCGATTAATATATTATTAGCCAAAACATTACGAAGATTTAGCACGGGTACCATGCCCTTTAAGTAGAAAAAAAATATATATATTTTTTTTAACTTTAGATTTGACGAATATCTAAGTCAGTGCAATATCCCAAAAATATAATAGCCTACTGTATCTACTTCGATGACTGATGAAATGCACAAATTTGTATTTGATTTGTTGCTCATAGGCTTCTTTATAGCAACTAAGAATTAAATTAAATGCTACTTTTGCATATACAGTAGTCGAGAATTGTAGCCTACTTCAGATTCTCTTTTTTTTTAAACACAAAATAAAAGCTAAAGCAGAAAAATTAATGTTGTTTATTTTTAATTTTTTTTTTTAAATTTTTACTTTTACAATTTATTTTTAAATGACCTTTTTATAATATTTGTAATGCTTTTCTCAAATAGTAATGCATATACAGTAATAATATTGTAATAAAAATAAACTGAACGGTTGAATGGGTGGTATGGCCACGCATCATCAGAACCACATTTTTATTGTAATTAAAATTTAAAACTCGAATTTACGTTACCATTGTGTTTCAAAGATTAAAAATGCGGAAATTTCTAATTTGAAATACTTTATTTGTAATTCCAACTGTGTGCCACCAAATTCCCATCGTATATTTTTTTAATTGAAATACAGTATGGCTCCAGTGGTTACCTTTATACTCGTAAATGTCACAAAATTCATATTGAGAAACATTGAGAAGGAATTGAACACAGATATTTATTTAAGCGAAATGGTGATTAGAATTTCTAAAAAGTATTTCCATAAATAAATTTTACAATTATTAATATACATATATTTTTTTTTTTTTGTTTTTTTTTTAAAAAAACTAAATTTGTGTTACGTTGAACGGAAGAAAATAACGAATAACAATGACGCAAATAAATAAATAAATAAAAAAAACTTGACTTGGACTAATTTGCTCATTTTAATTGACTATGGAAATTTCTATTTGATGATTATGGATTTCATATTTATTCTAAATTGTATTCCAAATGTTATTTGGCTTTAGCACACGCTGCAAGTCTCATTGCCATAGCTGCAGCCATTACAACTTGATCAAATTTGTCTCATTCCTACATAATTATATCAATGCATGTGACGTAAATTTTAATTGGTAGGCTACAACTCACAAATAGTAAAAATTAGTTATTGTTATAATTTAGTAACGAATTTATTTTAATTACCGAAATTAATTAGTAACTGATTTTTTAATTAGGTATTTTACGGAGCAGAAATGAGTGGAATGTTTTGTAGTAAATAACCGTCTGCAATGTCAGTGTTAGCGTTAGTGATGGAAAACACGTGTGCGCTGGCGACTTAAACACAACGTTATGTTAGGTTAAGCTAAGAACTTAAGACAGAGCAGAGGATGGCGAAATTGGTGTTCATTATCGGTTACGGAGAGCAATTTTGAGGGGTTGACTTCACTAAAAGTTTTTTAAAATTTAAAGGAAAAAAAAAATTGATGCCCGAGTGTATTTCTGGCCGTTTTGTGTTGCTCTTTTGAAATCTGTTCAAGACACAACTAATAGGATCGGAATTCCAACGGCACAGACTCTGTCGCCAATTTCCAACTCTCAGTTCTCAATGAATGACTCGCTTTTTAATTGGCTTTGACGATTTGGTCTATTGCTTGTCTATTTTCTTCCTGTGATTTCTTTTAACTCCCGAATTTTCGAGGAAAAGCCTGGCGTGACGTCCGACTATTTCAACAGCTAATTTTAAAGTGAAATAATTCTTATTTAGCAACTCTGACGTCATCTTTGTTATCATTTTTATCTTTTTCGGTTTTTTGTTTTTTTTTAATTTATTTATAAACGCGAGCAGTAATAGATATTTTAATTTAATAAAAAGTAGAAAATTGCTGTACAGTAGCGATTTTGTTAATTTTGATGAGAATTTATTAAAAGAAAAAGTTGATAACATTTGCGTTATTAATTACGGTATTAAATACAAATAATTCTATAATTAATTTTTTTTAGTTAACCGCGATTTTGATTTATTTTACTCGTTTTATGAATTTTCTTGTTTATTTTTTTTAAAAAATAAAACGAATCTGTCCGGTTGTTTCTGCGGCATTCTACGCGAATCATCTCATTCATTGGCAACATTAGAAAAGCGAGTTTTACGGGTGTGTTAGCGCCATCTAGTGGTAGATATCGAAAGTTGAACGCGTGATTAACTTGATTCTTCTTCAGAGTTTTTTGTTTAGCACCAAAAAAAAAAAAAAAAAATGGAGAAATAATACTGGAGAAATTCTATGAGATTTATAGTTTTTTTTTTAATGTTTTTATTTGTTAAAAAATGTAGTTGTGACATTACAATATATAGTTTTTTTTTTAATACTTTTTCAAATTCATTTAATTAATTTGATGTTTGGTCACTTTGGTGAATGGTGCATTTGCATGAAGCTTGTTTCAATATTATTCTGCTTATTATTATTTTGGACTTGATTAATAACTTGAAAAAATTATTAATTGAAAGTTTGTTGTTCTTAATTTTTTTTAGGACTTCAATGGGCCAAAACACCAGGCAAATTGGAAACGTATTTAATTAAAAACAACCCAGAATTGTATCAAAAACTACTTGATGCTAACGTATTACCCAAAAATTAAATACCAAAAAAATAATAAGTTAGCAAAAAAAAAAAAATCCGTTCTCGTTGAACCTGAAATTATCAGAAAATTTATTCAATTAATGATTTATATGATACACTGAATAAATAATTTAAGTTAAACACAGTAATACCTCTCATGACTCGGTTAATCGGTTTCGCCAATATCTTGGACTATTTGAATCCAGATAAATCGACGAACTAAAATTACAAACAATGTTGTAAATTGGTTCCCGAAATAAAAATTATTTCTGTTTTTTAAAAAGTAAAACACAATTACAGTGTCTTTAATAGAAGTAATTTTAAAAAATGCATGTTTTTCACATTTTTTTTTAGAAACTTATACATTTTTAAAGTGGGTATTAATATACTGTATACTTAATCGTCACAAATGGATATTGCTGAAATTGCAATCAGAGTTGCGTCTTTCACATCAATACAATAATCACTTGATAGATACAGAACATTATGCAACGAATACCACCAAAAAATTGAAATATGTACAGTATGTATTGCATCACATAAGTTTTAAACCACAAAAAACAAACTACAGAAAAAGAGGCTTGACTGTACAAAAAGAAAAAAAAATCCATCATTTATGTATAAAAAATATTACTAATTTTTTTTTAGAAAATTTCATACCGGAATGAATTCGGACTGATCGAAGCCGAACTAAGTGAAGCATTACTGTACTGATACCAACAGCTGCATAAACTCGAGCTCATTTACTGAAATTTTATTTATCGTTTTTTTTTTAAATTTTGTTTTCGGTTTGAAGAAATTTTTTAAGAATTAATTTATTACTTGTATTTAAGAAAAATGGTATGCCCCAGCAATTTTTTTTTAAAAAAAATAATTGTTTACATTTAGCATTTCTGAGAAAGTTTTAATCTCCATTATTTCTTAAAATACGGTGTAATTATTTAAAATGTTGATATTTATTGCTTCTTTTATGTACACTACTATAGTCATAAATCTGATTTGCAAAACATAAAAACATGTATAAAAAAATAAGGATTTAATTTGACATTATTACAAAAATAAAACGGACAATTGCCAAATTGTACCGAACGACAATTGCCAGCATAAAAAGATCATTAGCGAAATAGATGTGAAAATTTCCATATTTATTTTATATTTTTCTGAATTTATTTTCGAAGCTACATTTCTGTTGGATAATTGGAATGAGTGGACCCAGGTAGTTTTTATTATTATTATTTTTTAATGTTGTCCGATCATTAAATCGGTGCGTCAGTTATATTGATATTCAGTGATCACAGTCAACGTAATGATCCATTAGAAACGTAATGACCGTCGGGATTTGAGCTGGATGTGTCACAAGCAAATGTGCTTTATATCCGAAACGAAATGAAAATAGTTGGGAAAAGAGAAAGTAGAAAAAAAAAAAGTTGGTAAGTCGGCATCGGATTCGTCGGAGATTTGGGTGCATGGCGCGTCGTCCAATTATGAGTGTTGGGGCGACATTATTTGTGATGTGGGAAATATTTCATTGTTCCTCCCAAAAACATAATGTGCGCAATTTTTTTTTTTTTTTTCGTTTTGGCAAGCGATGGCGTCTACATTTATATATACACGAAATGTTACAAGTTAAATCCTTCCTCGCTCTTGCGCACTTTTTCTATGGTTCCCGAGAGATGTCGAAATAACGTTGCTCCCGAGATGTTACACTAGCACACAATTGTTAGATATATACACATACACACACCCCTATTCAGTGTTAGTGAATATACAATATTTGAAATGACGTCTGTCACGAGAAGTGAGCTAGGGAGTCGAACAGGGAAGTCAAAAATGTTATCCTTAAAAAGTTTTTATTTTTTATGCCTTTTTCCACGATTTTTGATCACTGTAATGAATCACAACTGCATGCAAAATAGGAGTGGGGGTGGTTTGAAGGGTGAGTGGGTGAGTTAAATGCAAAATCATAACCTGGGTGATTCTTGTAACATGACGATATATATAAATTTTTTTTTTATTTTAAGAAAATAAAAGATGAAAAGTATACAGATCTCGCATTATATAAACTTTTTTTTCCCTCTCTTTCGATTTTTTTTTGTCTTGTATTATACATTATTCTATGTATTTATATGAACCCTGCTTTACATCTGACGACAGTTTTAGAATTTGATATATATTATATAGTTTTCCGTTATGTGTTTCTTTTGTTCTTTTTCGCAGTATAACGATCGAATGGTACTTTCCGATTTTCAAATGATCTCATAAATTAGAACTATAAACAGTATTATCTTTTCTTTTTCCCCCCTTTTTTTTTCACCCAAAAGATGCTCCCTAATTCGAATTCTACGCGATAACCGCTTCGAAGCTATTATTTTCCCCCACGAAATTTGCATTTTATTTGGAACGCAACACGCATTTCAATCGCACCAATTTCGTACAAAATAATTACACGGCGAAACATGCGTTATATTCAACGTTTTAAACGACTAAATAAATTATTGTTCATAACGTTTTTATGACATGAAACTCCACATCATTTATTTTCATAGTTATTTTTACCGATGTTTTCGATTAGATTGGAAATTTGTGTAATATATTATGATACAACTTTAAACTTTTAGAAAGTTAGAAAAAAGTTGAGATAAAATCAATAAACTTATGAGACCTTATTCTAATGCAGGAACGCAAAATTTAATTAGGTTTATTTCATTTTATTTGCACTGGCTATATTACAAGTAAATCAGAATTCAAAATGAAATACAAGAAATTACATAATAACCA
This sequence comes from Polydesmus complanatus, assembly GCA_034692225.1. Lineage (NCBI taxonomy): Eukaryota > Metazoa > Arthropoda > Diplopoda > Polydesmida > Polydesmidae > Polydesmus > Polydesmus complanatus. The sequence goes on from JAQGAZ010000022.1 coordinate 107,769, forward strand.
CAATTGTCACAAGCGCTAATTGAATAATACAATCGTCCACAACTTAAATTCAAGGGACGTTAAGAAACATTTTAGTAGTCTATTAAAAGAATTTAATTAAAATCCGATTATAACAATGACTGTAGGCCTACTGTATGTTTTTTTTAAAAAAAGTGCAAATTTCAATTATTGTAATACAGTAATAATTATTGTAATTTTAATTATTAAATAATAACTATTGGCAAATAGAACCCAGAAGAATAATGAAGTTATAATTTTAGCTTCATATCAGTCAATGAATTACTATCCACTAAGTAAAACTTAACTATTTAAACTGGTGCATGATAAATCTTAGGTTGCTCCTCACTTGCTGACAACTAAAATTTATAGAATTTATTTCTGCTGTTCTAATTAAAACGTTTTCAATTTAATGACGCTGATTTTCAATTTTCCACCTAATTTTTTGAACATTTTTTATCTTGTTTGTATTTATATTTTCTTAACAAATAAATTTTAATGATCACTTCAAGTGTTGGAAGAAAAACTCTTTTTAATTAATGTTTTATTTATTTATTTTTTGAAATCTAAGCGTCAATTTAAACCCAAATGATTAGCCTACACAGGTTTTGTTATGTAGCTTAAAAATAAATGATGGTAAGGTTCACTAATCTTTCATCGTCTTAGACATTTGATAAAATTTTAAACGAAATTGTATTTCTGTTTCTCATTACGGCGTTTAGAAACTAAAGCCGCACTTTTAATTTCCGGTTGTCAACGGAAGTGCAGCATTTTGACTCGTATTTCTATTCGAGTATTATACCCACAAGTTATGCTTTTTTTTTCTTCTTTTTCTCTTTTTCATAATGCACTTTTTAAACAAAATTGTTTTCAATAGTCCTACTATCACTATACTATAATGCGATTGTAGGTAACATGTCCTTTTTCTCCTTCTTTTTCTTGAACGAATAAAAAAGAAATGGAAAGAAAAAGATTCTACCTATCTCGTCGTGCGCTTTTACTAATATTTTTACTACTTTTTTTTGCGCGCTATTATTTGTAAGTTTTCATTCAAAACGAGTAGAAAATCAAAAAAGTTTTCCATAAATTTCAATTTCTTTTAGGATCTCACTAGCAGACAATTTGTAGTAATAAGATTTATTCGCAAATGTATTATATGAAGATCTTTCGTTTGGAGTGAGAGAAAGAGAAGGGACCCTGGTACTGACCCTATCCCCTCACTTAAGTCACTTTCAACTCGAAAATAATAAATTTCTAATAACCATTCGTGTGATTTTCTGCTCAAAACTTTAAACTACATGTAGGCCACAGTAACATCTCGAAATCTTCAAAGAACCGGTACAACAAGGGTCTTCCTTGCAGTACAATCGTAATTTTCATGAATTTTTTTAAAGCGACTTGTCAAAAGTTTTTATTTATCTTTATAATAATAATAACAAAATGTTTAATCATTTATTGTTTATATTATTTTATAAACCGCAATTTTTGCTGTGTTTTCTTTTCTCGAGATTTCAGGACATTTGTAAGAAAATGTTTAAATTGAATACCGGTACCGGAATTATATTTTAATGAGGATAATTAATTATGTTCGATAGAATCAAAATTTCAAACTTTACAAAAGAAAACTGCAGATATAGTTTTGGTATGATTAAGGAATTTTATCCAATCTATTATTGTTTATTTTGTTAAATTTGGGCATTAATTAAAAATTTTCTTTAAGCAATACGTTATACCAACATGTTAACTGCGATCTTAATTTTTATTTTGTAGGATTTTTTTTAAAAAAAAAAAAGTTTCTACGCTATTTAAGCAAAGTAAAGTAAGAAAAATGAGAGCCTAAAAAAATAAAGCTGAAGGAATTTTTTTTTTTTATATTTGGCAATTTTTTCTATATTAAATTCTTGAGAATTTGTAGATGAAAGTCGATGTAGTTGAATCCATCGAAATTTAGGCACACGTACACCTTCGACTTTATTTCATCATATTTTTAGCAACTCCAGAACCAAGAACCCACCCACTTTGTCATCCCCGCAGCAACCGCCTCAAATATATTGGTATAAAATAAAATACATCTAGCATTATCATACGATTTTATTTGATATATCTACGGTGGGGGTAGATTTTGGGTGTCATGCATCGTGAATAAGAATAAGTTGCAATGGAAAAACCAACCTAAAATTGAATATTCGATAATTTGGTGGTGTGCTCATGCAGCACCTGCCGAGACATTTTCCTTTGAACTTTTTCCTTTTAGCGCATTTCTTTTTTTTATTATTATTATTTTTTTTTTCTTCTTCTTTACTTTCTTCTTCTTGCTTAAACATTTTCTTCTATATATTCTTAGTTTCATATCAATATTGATGTATATATATTTTTCATTCGGCTCGAGATAAATTTTGTTGTTAATAAGACGGCGCGTGTGACGTCAGGCGAATGTCATGTACACTTTGCGAAGGCGGCGGCTCCACTAATCTTACGACTGGAAAAGAAATATACATTGAAAAAAATTTATTATAGAAAAGTTCAAAAACAAATTTTATGTCTATATACACAATTTAACCGACTTTTTTTTTCTGCGCGCGGAAATGAAGGAGAAAATATTTTATAAAAAATTACATTTTTATCGATATTTAAATTTTAAAATGCAAAACGAAACTCGATTTTTGGAATGATTTTTATCAATATATGCGACAACATTTTTGTATTTACTGTATTGTTTTTGAAATTAGCCCCTTTGAAAAAGGGCTTTATAATTATTATTGCTGCTTCCAGTAATTGACGACACCGACAAATACTGTATTCAAAACAAAGTGAAAATTGGTCGAAAATAAATAGTTGCATTCAGTAAAAATTAAAAGCAAGACAAATTGAATAGCTGCATTCAGCAATTAACTCAAGACAAATTGAAAAATCAGGCAATAAATAATCAAATACTGTGTAAAGTTCATTTGGTTTTAACATTTGCTTTTATCTCGGATCGGGTTGTCATCCATCTTGAGCATTGTAAACGAGTAGAAGAATTCTCAAATTAAATGGTGAGACTTAATGTGCCATTTAATGAGAAATGATGAGTAAATTAATCGGTTTGACAGAAATAGTTAGGCAGAACAAAAATTATAAAGTTAATGATAACAATTGATTAGCCCTCACAAGTTTATCGGGTGTCTAATCAATTTGCTTTTTTTACTCATAAATAAAATTATTATCATATTGTATAAAAATTATAAAATGTTTGCTTTAATAACTTTATTAATGATTAGTGAATATACCTACCTGAAATGTAAACACTTTTTATCGACATAGAATATTGCATTCTGACTTTAAGCGAGTTAAAAGTCAAAAAAATAAATATGGATTGTAAATCGTAATATTGATAAAATCCAAACAATATACTGTACTTTTCTTAACATACGGATTTAATATATATTTGAGAAAAAATGATCACACACCGTTAAAAATTGTAAAGCAAAAACAAGAATACAGTATTTAAAAAAAAAAAATTAGGGGTAATACCGGTATAATTTATAAAATTATTATTAGAATTGTACTGTAATAAATAATGAGAAACTGGTTAAAAGTCAACAGCTCATAAGCTTGTACACGTAGTCAGAAATTCTCAGCACATTTTTTTTAAAAAGAAACTGCTAAAAAAAATGTAGGTTTCTTGTAAAGTGAAATTTAATATTTTAGTTTACCGGTAATGGAAAAATAAGATAAGTACAACGAAATTTTAAAATAATTACCGTTACACCATTGGTTTTTTTGCATTGGGTAAAAGTAGAAGTAAAGTTCTATTACTTATTATTTATGAAGCTCAAGTAGTAATTACAAATTATTCTGAAAATGATTTGAAATTAAAATAACTAGGTCTACGTTAACTTTAGCGAAAAATTAATTTTATAAAGTTAATTAAATTAATTCTATATTATTATTTGCTTTATGATAAAAAAAAATAAATAGCGTAACGTTCCATTATTAAATTTGGGGTTATAGGTGAAATAAGCCTATCATGTACTAGTTTATACCCAAAATTTCCGCATGAATCAATTTCTGCTAAAGTTTATTTAAATTTTGTCCTAAATTTCGTTATAAAATTTATTCATATTGAAAGAAAAAACTTTTAAGTAAGTCGTCTCAAAATTTGGAATTATTTAGGCGATTTTGTTAGAAAATGTTGGTAATGCTTGGTTAACCCAGGTTTGAATTTTGGTCGTTTTTGGGTAAAAATCTGACGCACTTTATCGACTGTGAAATGAATCCGATCGTGAATTAAACATCGGTGTAAAAAGACACTTTTTTTTTTTAATAAAAAAAGGAAAAAGAAAGAAATTTTTTGTGCGTGTCTGAGTATGCGGATCAGTGTGTTTCTTGTTACAGTTGCATTCATCGAAACTATAATGAAAAAGATGGAGAAAAAAAAAAAATGGTGGAGGGTGTGGAGTTACATTGTTGATCGGGGCGTCGTCTGTTAAACTAAACCCCACTCGCAGTCCATCCTACCCTTGTTTAAAATGTTTTTTTTTTTCAATCGCAACCCTCTTTTTTTCTGCTCTCCCTCTCTCTTTCCCTACTTTACACTGACCCACGTGAAATTTTGACATATTCAGGTAAAAAAGAAAGTTTTTTCACAAAAAAACTCGCATTTTTTATTTGTTATTTATATGTAAAATTTATTCAATTTTACATAAAAAAGGAAAAAAAAAAAGTTTCAAGTTTTTTTAATGTGGGTTGAATTAGGGCTGAGCGGGACGGTACACAAATCCAAGGGAACGCAGGACCTAAAGAAAATAAAGAGGGGGAAATTGTCTGTATGTTGCGTATTAGCTTTGAAGGACAGTTTGGCGAGACATTATTACAATGCACCGAATTTTTTGTATTTTTTAACTTTTTTTTTTTTTGACGTTTTTTAGTGGACAAGACCGTGTCTACGGAACACTGTTTCTTTTTATTTGTGATGCGGTTTTTTATCGTTAAGCTTTAAAATATTTTGTCAAAACCGCATGCCTTCTTTTTTTTATGACCTAAGCGTGAAAGAATGGTTTAGGTTCGCTTAACGTTTTTACCTCATATTTACCTTCAACTTTGAATAGACCCAAAATTTAATTTACAATTTATTTTCTTCACTCGTGTTACTATACCGGTAAGCTCGGCGTTGGATATTCTATTATAATTTGTGTACTTAGTGAGAATTGATACTTTTATGTTATTCAATGTTTGCAACGGACGAGACGAATTTTTCTTCCCCAGTTTTTTTTAAATTTTGATTTACTGTACATTTACAATTTGTAGGATTAGCAAATTTTAAACTGGAAGGCGCGGATTTATCATCAAAAAAAAATATTTTAGATAATGGTTTAATTACCAATGGTAGAGCACATTTTTCAGGATTAAAAAAAAACGAGTTTGTCACTAACTGTCAAAATTTAGTTTTGATGTTTTTAGGAGTAGCCCAGAGTCCTAGAATCATACCTTATACTGATTTAATTATGTTTATAATAGTAAAATATGATGATAAATATTAATGTTTTTCAGAATTGTTTGCACAAATACTCAAAACTATTTTTTTAAAAAAATGCTTTAAAATACCCAGATAATTTAAAATTTAAATGATTTAAACTTTACACAACATAATTCAGTACCGCAGTTTTTTTTCGATAATGTTCGAAATCAAAATAATTGTCTTTTATAAGTACATGTAAACGTTTAAATTTTGTTTTAGATTTTTTTAGGGGGAAAATGCACCCATATACAGTACAACAATATTTATAATAATTTTATAATGAAAAATAATACAATTGGTATAAATGTAAATAGAATTTTGTTTTGGAGATACTCCATTGTTGCGCGGAATATAATTAAGGTTAATTAAGTTAGGGACATAATAAACAACAAAGATTTTTTTTTCATACAAAAATGATACGCGGTATCGTTTACCTGTTGGATTACTTGCGTTAAGAAAGTAAATGGATCATAATGTTTCTATTTCAAAATGACCGATTCAATTCTTCAAGTTTTAATTGATGGCAGGAAATTCGAAGTTTTTTAAAATTATTCTTTGCTAATAATTTATATTTAAATTTATTTAAAAAAATAATTTTGATAATTTAAGCAGAAAATACATTTTTTCCTAATTACCATTTTTTTTTTATTACCGGCACCGGTAATGATTAAATAATTACTATATAAATTATGTACCGTACTATTTATTTTTTCCTCATTTTAATAATATTTAATTTCATATTAAATTTTAATGAAGATGAACAAATCTTGATTTATTACTGTATTAGTATTAGTGTAATAGTCTTTTTATTAAAATGCAAGAGAAAACAAATTTAATTAATATCAGAATGGCTGAAAAAAAAATCCTTTCGAGATTTTTGCTGGGGTTTTTTTCCAATTTCGTAGGCGATAAAATTCGCGCCACACTTAGGATATTGCGTTGTGTTTATAAATCTTCTATCAAAATATGCATAATCGTGCAATGCGCTAGTTTTGCTGCAAAATCTACAAGAGAGAAGAGCTTATCGCTTAAAAAAGGTCACATTCTCAACATTTTTTAGCTCCTGTCAAGTGTACCCAGAGAGCAGGGATTTTGAACTTAAGGTTCGCAATCTCAGATTAAAATACACAAACAACTTGCACCGATGCAATTTATTAAACTGTCAGCAAAATATACATATTTCAGACAAGAAAAAAAAATATATTAACCACTGATTTGAATTACTAATTGCGATTTTAGATCGATATTTCAATATTTCATCATGCGATGACCTATTCGCCGATGACTTATATAGACCCTAAGCCTTTTCTCTCACACACACACTCTCTCTCTCTCCCTCGAACGTTGACTCAACGTGAGAGAATCAATTGTTATAGAGAAATGTTATGCCAAAGCAGGCCTATACACCCCCCCCCTATCTCTCCTTCACTCTACTCCCTACATCGACTCCATCACCCTGCTTTATATTCTTACCCATCCTGATTCTGTGCCCAGAGCCAACCATTTTGGTTTCAACCAAGAAAATAAATAAACGTAGAAATCGATAAAGAAAAAAAAAAATTTTTTTTATTCTTATTTGCTTCCTTTTCTCCGCTTCACTCACTAACTCTCCATCCTTCTATCCCACCCTCACTATCTCATCGCCTAACTCTATCTATTCACCTTCCTCCTCCTCCTCATCCACCACCTCCTATGTTAGACTTTATTCTCTCGCATCTTTTCTTTTGGCTCATCATCCCCAAGGATTAGAAAAAAGGAATGGAATTCTCACGCGATGAGAATCCGGTATTATTAAAATTTAAACGAACGACACCTGCGATTTCTGTTTTCGTCATCAACCGACAAAATTGCTCAATTTCTCGAAATAAAGATAGGAAAATAAGAACAGATAAAAAATTTATATTTTATTTATTATTTTTTTTTGTGTGTGTGTGTGATGTTTTTAAACTAACGCCTTGGTAATAATTAATACGTTGGGTTGGAGTCAGTTACGAGATTACAATTGGGAATTTGAAGAAGGGAGGGATAAATTGAAATGAAAAACAAGGGGTTGAACGAACGACTTTCGACAGGGGTAGCTTTATTTTATTGATATTTTGACGGTCATTGCCTTTTTTTTCTTTCTTTCTTATTCTTTCTCTTCTACCTATTTCTACGAGTGACAAATTTTCTTGGAAATTAAGCGGAAAGTGATAGCGGGACGTCATTAAGTTGATCTCCGACGGATCGAGATGAGGAATCACCGACGTCGGAGAAGGGAGAGAAAAAGAGATTCATAATTTTATTGTTTCAATTCTTTAATTGCGATTGGTTCAGTTTATCTCTAGACTCCGCCTATTTTTATTTTTCAAAATGGCGTCAATGAGAACATCGCCTATCAGGAACGTTAGTGATTTAACATTTTTCGTCATTATGATATGCAGAGGAAGCAGGCATGTTGGGTGGGTGGGTAGATAGATGTGATGAGGAAGAGAGAGAGAGAGGGAGAGGGAAAAAGAGACGACAACAAAATTGAACGAAGAGATGCTCGTCGAATGAAAAAGAGAAAAAGAAAGCAAGAAAAAAACGCCAGCCATTTCCAGCAACCAGTTAGCGAGCAGACGTAATTTGCATATATCCCACCGCCACGTTTTTTATATTTATTTATTTCACTCTCACTTGCTTTTTTATTTTTTTTCTTTCTTATAAAATAAAATAAAAAAAATTTTGAATCTACGCAACTGCAAAGCAGAAGATGCGGAGGCAACAGCTATGGCTTACCGTTGCCGTCATTATTGCATATTGCGCTATTCTTACTGGCGCTCAATAAATTTATGCAGAAAATTTATGTTGCTTAGTTGATGCTCGAACGTGTACTCTTTAAGAAAGGTGAAGCGCCGATCAATTTGAATTCGTGTTCTTTACTCTCTCATCAGTTTTTTTTTCTTTTATTTTCCTATATAGAAGTTTTGGCTTTTATGCAGCATATATATATATATCGTCACGACGACAACAAATTTTGAAATTTCGTATTCCTACAACGCATCTTTCTTTTCTGAATGAGAAAAAAAAATTATTTGAAAATTCTTTTCCACATTTTCATTTTAAGTTTGATACTTGAAGACGTTTCGATATCTTTATATTTTTTTTTCTATTTTTCTTTCTAATATATTCATCCGTAGAAAATTATATATTTTTTTTAGTCGATGATGTTCAACTTTTGGCACGCTGCCCAAAATATATTTTTTTTTAAATTTGTTTTGAATTAAAAAAAAAATTGTTTTTATGACCGACCATAAAAATATTAAATTTGAAGTACATGTATTTTAATTACTTGGTCAGGTAAATATAATGTTTATGATAATGTTAATTTATAAACTGTGATATGTATTGTTAAGTTAATACATTCTTAGTATTCAAATTCTAATTAATATTTTGGGCAAATCAGGTTTTTTTAAATGTTCAATTTACAAATAATATTAATTAATAATAAGTTATGAATGCATCAACTTATTTTATGGGGTTTTAAATTTTTATTTATTTTAGAATAACAATTAATTAATTACTGTATGATAGAAAATTTTCGAAAATCTGTATGAAAATATTTGATTTTATTTTCTCGTTTTTCATATTTTATGCGTAAAGAAAAATACAATTATTATTGATAATCGATATTTATCGAACGTCGATTTGCTTCGTATTGATATTGAAACTTTAGTATGAAAAATCAAAACTAGAATTCGCATCATTTCGAATGAAAATTTTCGAAGCGCGTTTAAATTCAGTTTTTATTTATCGTATAGAAAATTAAGGCTCGAAATGTGAGCATCTTTGAGAACCTTGATCTCTTAAAAGAAGAAAATAAAAAGAGTGGAAAACGTTGAAAAACGAAACAGGGAAAAAAAAAAGGTGGCAACAAATAAATATCGACAAAAATAAAAAATATTGCGCTATGAAGCGTATTTAAAGGGGTTGCTTCTTCTTCAAGTATTTTTCGACGAGTGCGACACGGTGCGGAGAGAGAAAGAGCGAAAATGAAAAATAGAAGAATAAAAAAAAAAAAATGTACACTTAAATTTAAAAGAAAATTTTTTTTTCTCGCCGATTTTTCACCTTTTTTTTTTCTTTCGACAACTTTTGCACTGTAAATATTCGTGCATATTTTTATAGACAGCGCGCGTGTCCGGTTATACATGTTTAATGTGGGAGTGGGTGGCGGTACCTTTTCCATGCCAAATCCTATATAGGAATGTAAACGTACGTGTAAGCTTGAGATAAAGATGAAAGTTTTTTTTTTTTGTATCCATGAGTTTTTGTGAGCGACGTTGAAAGTTTATATGGAGAGGGAAAACGAGAAAGCAAACGTAGACGTCGTTATCTGTGTTAGTTACTCTGCACTTGCATCTCTTCAAATGATGACAGTCATGCTTTATTTAAACTATCTTGACAGCAAAAGAAATAAATATGCTCCGTGATGAGTAAGGAGGAAAAAAATAAAATAAACGTGGAGATATTGAACATCGAAATGTTCCAATATTTCATTTGAACTTTTATTGTAGGAAATTACAATTTTTGCTTTCGGTTAAATATGGCGATCGTAATTTTGACAAGGACTTTTCTCGTGTCTAATGTTGAACCTTCAGATTTTTATATCATTTTTCATAGCATGTAAACTATTATCCCGGTATTTAACTTTTACAGAACCGGTAAATGTACTTGTAAATTTTTAATTTGTTTTAATCGGAATTTTGTTATGTGTTGCTTTATACAGTATGTTGCTGGGTTGTTTTTTTGCTGATCTATGGTAGCATTTTTTTGGTGACTAAATCACGAATTGAAAAGTACTTTTAAATGGCTTCATTATTGGTTTTCTTAAGTTTTAATAAGTTGGGTTTATATAATATGTGATATCGTTTTTTTATCGTAAGTCGAAAAGGTTGACATTTTATTTTCAATTGTAATTACAATTTTTAATGAAATTTATTTGCAATTTTTATTTAAAAAACCCGGAAAACCAGTTTATGCACTGCAGTTTTAATTGCATTACATCTTTAATAAACTCAAAATATGTTTTAATTAATATAATTTATTCAAGAATTGCAAAATATTTTTTTTAATGGTTTTCTAAGTTAATTCCAAATACTGTTCTTAAATGAACAGGTACTTGTACTGATTACTGTTTTGGACATTTAAACAATGTTACAAAACTTGGTCTTGAGTTTTGGATTTTTTTAATTTATTGCTATAATTTTTAATCTAATAAGCACGCAATCATCGGAATTAAAAACAAGTTTAATATTTTTTTTAATGAAACAAAATTATTGATTAAGAAATGGTTTTGGGTGCGGACAGTTTTACATTTTCCATTATGTATTTAAGTAAGCGGTGTTTTTTTTTTTTTTTTGTGCAATCCAATAGCAAATTTAATTATTTAAATTAAAAAAACAAAAGCTTATGCAAAATTTTGAAAAAGGTTTTCAAATTCAGTTCCGAATGATTTCCTGTCTGCGATTGTACAAGGGATTTCCATTTGCTGGAAATGTTGCTTATTGGAAGACGTTGTTGTCATCGTTTCGCATCGTTGAATGAATATAATTTTCATACGCAAGATTTGATTGGAGAAGATGCAGGTGCTCTTTTTAACTTTATATTCAAATATACAATGCGTTTATATTTGCCTTCGCTGCCAACTATATGAATTCCAAACTAGGCTTTATATACCCGGGTTTATTCGTTTTCGATTTTCAGAAACATGTTTTTGATCATATGGTATTTTTCCCATAAAGAATAAACTATGTATTATTTTTAAATGAAAGAAGCAGCAAGGTTGTGTAGAGAAATTTTGTAGCTTTTTTTTATTTTATAATGTACATATAGAAAAAAAAAATGAAAGAATATGCGTGCATCATGTTCTTATATCCCGAATTTTTTCTCCTTATTCTCTGCGCTTATTTGTTTGAGATTTAGCAATGTGCGCGCATGCATTTGTACACAAACATCTATCTCTAAGTGCTTCTTTTATTTATTTATTTTCGTTTTTGTTAAAAAAAAAATCTTTTATACGTTTTCTACGCATCCGTAATTTATTACTTTTGTCTATGAAATTTCCATGCCGATAAAGATCGATTTGCGAATCGATTTTTGAGTTCAAATTGTTTAGTGGTGGGTAGGTAGGTGGTCGTTACGAAGGTTTTCAGCGTCACCTTAGGAAACATTCAAACGTAGCTCAACATTCACCTGTATCTACATTTTTGAATTTATCATTCATTTTAACAAATAATTTTCACGTTTTTTAAAATTTTTAAATTTTACGAAAGAAGAGATAGCAAAATACTCAAATGTGGCCAAGTATTGTTTTACAATGGTTACAGTTTTATCATATAACCTACTGTAACTATAGCACATTTAAAGATATTTTAAAAATGCAAAATTTAATTTAATAAATAAGCTTACTATTATTATAAAAATTTTAATTTTTTACGTAAAGTGAAGTCATTTGATATTCTGAATTTTTTTAAAAAAATTGTAGCAAAGCATTTCTATGCATTTACAAGTCAAACAAAATCCATTTTTAAGGCTGTTTAAATTATGCATAATAATATTAACGCATTTTTTTTTTCGTTTGCAAAAATAACATTAGCAGAAATAAGATTTATAATTAGGGTATACAGTATCAAGTTTATGTCTTACTATGTTTTATTATTTATTTACTGCAATTTGATATTCAACGCTGTATTTTTGTTAATACAGTATAAGCTGAAAAGAAGTGTGCAAAAATAATTAAGAAAATATTTTTTTGTGGCATTTCTTTTTTTAGATTACCGTATTTTTTTATCTATCGAATTTTAAGGTTGAAGAAAATGTTTCTAAATAGCTTCATTATAAATGCCACTGAAATACTCGTATCGTACACAAAGTATAAGAAAAATAAACTTTTATTTATGCAAAATAAGGAGGGGAGAAAAAAAAATTGTTACACTTGAATTTTGGGAAAGCATTTATAAGAAGTGTATGCATTTATATGATGTATAAAACATTCGAATAGATGACGGAGCGTATCTCGGGCTGCCTACGTAACTTACGTAAGCCATCTCGGCGTAAAAAACGAAAAGCTTATATAATTGCGCGCTATATCTATCTATATATGTATAAGCGTTGAATATGGAAATCTCATTTTCATGTTCCCAAAATAAAATTGGGCCCTGTTTTTTTATCTCTCACACTTTAATGCATGCATATACATTTTTCCGCTGTTCTATCAAGATTATAGACCTTCCAAGCATTTTATTTGGCTTCCACGCTAAATAAGGTTAGCGTGTATGTGTGTGGAACCTCCGAAATATACTGTATACACAATTACTTAGTGTTGTTAAATTTAAGTTTATAATTTTATGTGCAACAGCCGACGAGACGCAGCAACGTCGATATTTTATGTAAAAGTTATATCTTCTTTTTTTTACCCCTACTCTTTCTCTCACTCCCTCACTACCAGAGCTATGTGATGGAAAAAAGGTTTTATATGAGAAAATCAATTTTGAAATTAAGGCTAGAAGCTTAATATACTGCCGCGTTTTTTCTTCTCTCCACCACCTTCTCCGCCTCTCATTTCTTCGTCTTATTCCGTATAAGTAACTTGTATAGCGTACATAAATACGCTTATGTCGTTTCTCCACCGAAAGAAAATTTGCTATGCCTGCGTCTAATGTTTTATGACTTTCATACACTGCAAAAATTGTAATTCCGTTTTTTGCAGTTTCTTCGTTGCCTGCCACATTTACGTATAACTATGCGAGTTTATATAGACTGGAGATGAGGATGTGGGTGTAACTTACATTATATGAGGCTGGGCTAAGTTACTGAATATTCAGCAGCCATTATTATGGGCCCTGAGAGAGAAATGATTTTCCTCGAGGCAGTTAATGTATAATTTTCTATATATAAATTCTCTTTCTACACGTTAACTTATGAAACTCTACTCTTTTCTTCAATTTTTCCAGTTTTTATTTTTCAATTGCTTAAGTTTTTATGATGTTTCATATAGAAGCGGGAGGAGAAAAAAAGAAGCGTAGATGATAAATTAGAAGCTTTTACGTAAGAAAAGTTAATGAAATTGCGGTATTTTCAATTTTTTTATATATATTTTTTCAGCGTTTGTTATCTTTTTTTTTTTCTTGCATTGTTATTATATTTTTACGAAAGGCGGAAATTTATTTTAACATATTAGATACGAGACGGAATATGTGAATGCGGTAAAAAATGAAAGATGGAGAATGATTAAAAGTGATATTTAGTGTTTGGAACGTTAAATGTGGACCTCGCACTCTATACTTTTTTGTGCCCAATGTTCACGTCAAAGTCATTTCCTCCTCAAAATATATCCGGAATGGTTTATCTTTTTAAGATATATATAAACAGAAAATTTTTCTTCTCTACCAAAAAAAAAAAATTATCTGGAAATCCAAAAAAGTGGAGTAAAAAAAAAATAATATAAAAAATATGTGAAAATGGGGGGATATGTAGCTGTGATAAGAGAAAAGGAGATCTACTTTCCTTCCTATTTCTTCATTCCTTCTGTATTTTTTTTTTCTTTCTCCACCACACATTTACTTGCTTCTAAAAAAAATTAGATCACTCGTATTTAATCATAACACGAGTAGGAGACAAAACGATAAAGTATAGATCTAGGTTTTAATGGGTACCGCACTCACTCACTCACCCAAAAAAAAAAAATAGTCCGCAAACTTTCATAGTTGGTTACACTAAGGCAAAGAGTGTTAAAAATGTGGGAGTAAAAAGGGTGAAAAGTTGCTTCAAATGAAGTTTGAAAACTGTATTGACACATAGATAGATGGAAGAAGGAATTGCGAGGGTAGAGACGAAAAAAGAAATCTTAAGTGCTGAAAAACACTGTTATATTGCGAGTTGGATGAGCGAAAGTAAATTCTAGAAGAAAATATATAGATCCGAGGCATACCAAATTTATATTGTGTTCAAGTGTTTTGGGAGGGTTAAAAATAGTTGGGGAAAATTTTTTTGGACCCATTACAAAATCTTTAGATGATGGCGTTTGTTGCAGTTAACTCAAAAAGTAGTTTTTAAAGGATTTTTTTTTTATCATCATTTTATATACGGCGGAATGTCGATACAAAGAAACAACAAAATGTTCGTTATACCAAAAAATTGAAACTTAAATATACCAATAAACAAGACAGTAAATTTTATAAATAATATATAAAATAATCGTTTAGCTTCAATTAGATTATTAAATTATCAAAACTAATAACAAAGCTTAAATACCATCAATAAACTTCAAAAAATCATTCTTTGACACTAACTTTGAAAAACATTTATCAAACAGAGAAAATCGTAATTATTAATAAAAGCCTCGAAAGACATCAATTATTTATAATAAAATTTATTTTACTATTCATAGTCTTCATGCAAAGTAGATTATTATTATCATATAATTTCTGAATCGTAATTTTGATGAATAGAAAGCTTCGTTCTATTGACGTTCGCTTTATCGACATTTAACTGTATACATAAAAAAAATAAATATCTATTAGATATATCTATATAAATAAAAAAAAATGTAACATTTTAGCCAAGTTCATCATCGTCATCAACACTTTAAGTTTACAGCCGCAGTTGTATGAGATGCCAAAATATTCCGCACACAATTACTGTATAAAACGTAATATCTATCGGTCCAATGTGAAATTTTGCGATACACGACAATGACCACCGCAACAACAAAAAATGCACGCAACTTAATAAATACGTTGAGAAAATTGATATTAAAGATGTGAGTCGAGTGAGAAAGTTTTTCTATATAAAAAATAAATATAGCAAACGACATTATGCTGGCATCAGTGGCGTAGGAACTGCAAATGAAAAATAAGAGTATATATTTTTTTTTCTAGCATTTTATTTTTGCAGTGTATAGAAACTTTTAGATGGATGCACAATAATGTGTATTTTACTGTATATTGCTTATACAGTGTAGTTATTGAAGAATTCTATTTAGTTCTCAGCGTGCTATATCCCACAACTCTGCAGTTTTTATTTTCTATTTAAAAAAAAATGTGCAATACGCTGCCTACTACACTACAATCATAGTATGGGTACAGTGTCGGTCGGATGCGAATGGGAGAATGAGATTGAAATTCCTTTAGCTGTTCATAAACAATAAAAAGTGTACGGGTATTCATCATCAGAGCGTATTTACGTACGATAAACGTTATTCGGGAGGAAGTTTACTTTACACCTCGTACATGCAGCCATTTTCTGAATTTCATATCGTTCGAGATTTGTTTGTTACAGCTTACCAATTTAACTTTATTGCATGAATTATTTTGTCTTTTTAAAATGAAATAGCCGGGATGTTTAAAGATTTGCGAGAACGCAATTATAGTTTAAAGCATCGAAATTTGAATTTTTTATGAAATATTTGATGTTTTTTTGTAGAATTCTGCAATTTATATTTACGCCATCGTTTCTTTTTTTTTACTTGTTTCTGTCCTAGTTTTAGTATCTTTCTGAGAATAAAATCAGAATGCGTGTAGATAAAACCAAATTAAGGATTTGGTTATGCCGATATTAGATTAATCGATGTGTTCAACTTATAAAATTAATATACTGCAAATACAAAATATAATTTGTATTTTTAATATCTCAGTTTATTTAATTTAATTTCATGGAATCTCAAAAATGGAATTTCGTTTTAAATAAATCCCCTGCTGACATCCAAAAATAGATTAATACTAGGTCATAGTTTACTGGGTAGTGATATACATTTAATTGTTCTTTAAGCAAAATAATTGTATTCAATCTTTGTTTTTAATGCTTCCTTGTTTGTTTTTTTCAAATTTATTTTTAGTTTTCATCTTGTTCCTAAATATTGATTTAACTAAATCTTGTTTAAAAAAGCGTTTTTTATTGTTACCAAAATTTTGGATTGAAATTTAAGCATATTAAGTTCATAATCAGAGAATAAAAATCGGGTAATAACCTAGTACAGTATTAAAGTATTCAAAATTCGACTATCTACAGTACCGTATTTCTTAAAGATTTTTTTTTTCTATTTTGATTTCCAAATCTAATCGATAAATAAAAGTTTGAACCTTGCGCTTTGGGTCTAATAATAGTTGATGTTCGCTGGTGATATATGCAAATGTAGTACGTGGCTGGATGGGGGTTTGATTTTAATAATCCCCCAAACAACCTTCTAGTTTATACATTATAGCCAGAGAGCGCATTTCATATTATAAGATGCGCATTTTGTGCATAGGTTTGCGCATGCTGTGTGTAATAGATGCTCGCAACCTCTGCCTTAACCCTGCCATTTGTCATTTTCAATAGTCATAATAAAGTTCACCGTACCCCTTTGTGGCCAAGGGTTTCCAATACCCCTTCGTCATCTATTCGCTATCCGACTACTCCCCTGATATGCAAATCGTTACCACTCACATTCAATAAGTGTTTCACTCCTCTCATATATATTATACCCCTTCTTCTCATACGCTCCAATCATAATATAACCCTCTCTCTCTCTCTTTTTCTACATGTGTCATCGTTTCGTGTTGATATATTTTGGGTGATATGAAAAGGGTTTAAGTAGAAAATCTGTTCGTTACACGCTGTATACATCCCACCTACCCCATTATTTTTTACCCTTTCCTTCATTCTCGATGGTCCTGCTCATCATAATCGATTGAAGGAGAATGGTCCAAAAAAAAAGTCAAACTTACATACCCATACCAATTGTCCGTGGCTATTTAAAAATAGAAAAGGGTGAATCGCGTGTACTATTACCTGTTTTGCTT
Source organism: Polydesmus complanatus (assembly GCA_034692225.1). Classification (NCBI taxonomy): domain Eukaryota; kingdom Metazoa; phylum Arthropoda; class Diplopoda; order Polydesmida; family Polydesmidae; genus Polydesmus; species Polydesmus complanatus. Next base: position 125,070 of record JAQGAZ010000022.1, read on the forward strand.
TTAAATACTAATAGCTTCAAATATACTAACCCCTTAAAAAAATAATAATGATTTTTTTTAACCCACTCAAACCTCGTTTTCCCCTACTTTGGCCCCACACACGCTCACCTTAGTTGACCCCCTTTTTTAACCCACGAATTTGTTGCGGATTGGACATCCCCCCTACCCGTATTATATGTATACCCTTTGAACTCGGAAGAGGTGAAAAGAGTTTTCTCTAACTCTTTCAATCACGCGCAACACGTTATATAAACTCAACCCTATTAATTTTTTGGGACGGATAAAGAAGAGGAAAAAAAAAAAGGATTGAACGCGAATTGAATCAATAAACGCCAGCGCTATTTCAAAGGTCACTTATGCATTAGCCAAAGGGGCTCCAAATGTCGATGTACCTACTTGAGAATGTTTAACAACTAGTGTAGTAACGCCTGATAGATTTCCATCACAAAAGAGTGAGGCTGATGATGGCGGAAGATGTGCTCGTGCGGTTTCTAAGAATAGAAAGAATGGAAAAAGAAAAAAACGAGCAGGGTATAGAGAGAGAGAGAGAAAAAAAAATGGAAAGGATGAAAAATCCATTACATTGATTGCTATAAAAGAGTTGCATAGCTGTTGCATTGGACCCGGGTCTTAAATGCTCATACAAGTATATTATAAAACCCACACGAGCATCTAGCTATCTAAATGAAATATACTCGGAACATGCGCGCTGGCTCTCTTTATGCGATTGCACCGCAGTAAAAAGAGAGAGAAAGAGAGGCAGAATCACTTAAAATTTGATGCTCAACTTTGACCCGGTTCAAGATGTCACCGGTGCGGGGTTTGGGGAAAAAAAACACACGCCCCCTGCCCCTACGTTTCTCCGGAGACGGGAACGTACTGACGGATATTTTAGCTGATGATTCTTCTACCGTATTGATTTCATACTTAACAACACTCCAGAGGTCACGTGACCTCACTCCTTCGACGGGCATCACCAACTATTTGTATATGCAAAATAAAGATGCACGAAGGAGAAAAAGAAATGGCCGAGGTTGACGGCAGACGGAAGAATTTTACGATTGTTTTATGTGGCTTTGTTTTTATTTCGAACTTTTTATTCCTCCCTGCTTCGTGTTTTCTATTTCGATTTCGAGTTTCCGTAAAATAAACTTAAGACCGATACGTAAAATGTCTTAATTTTCATTTATTGTTGTATTATATTTTGTTTTCTATTTATTATGTATGTCGAAACTTTTGGAATGTTTACGATAAAATTTTTATTAGGTTATACAGTAATAAAGAATTTGAACGTTATGTTTGCCATCCCCCGAACAACTTGTGTGTGTGTGTGCTTGTTACAGCTGAATGCCACATTAGATTCTATAGTGTCTGTGCTATTTCTGGTATTAAAGTCGAGTGTGGGTACTAAAACTGCCGCTGGCTCTTAGGAATTAACTTTTCTCGTGTCTTGAATTTAACCAAAATCTATAATTCGATCATATGTTACGTTATCATATCTTCTGTGTTCGGGAAGAAGAAAACTGTAAACAATACATTTTTCAAATTGATTTATTGATTTCAATTGCATACAATGACATTAAGTTTCTTTTTCAAAACTTAAACCAGCTCTGAATTAAAAAATGAACTTAAATTGTTGTTCTTATTATAGTTGTTGCTATTGCAACAACCACTCCTTTATATCTGTACATACTGTACTTGTATTTTTGCAAAAAAAAAAATTAATTACATTGAGTCTATAAATATTACATTTTAACACATCGCCATTCAAATCAGTACTATTGATTTTGCAAACACAAGTATTTGCTCCATTTTTGAATTAAAATAAATGTTTTGCAGAACTTAAAATGTTAATTATTAATATTAAAATGCCAGTTATTTAGCAACAGTAAATATAATTTAAAATTCTATTAAAAAATATAAAAATAATATTTCGAGTGTTTTATAAATTAAATTTAAAATAAACCACATGAGACAGAATTGAATGGTAATAATGCAGTAAAATTTATTTTGGATGCGAAAAATCCAGTTTAATATTGAATAATAATAGATTTGGTAGTGTTTGAAATCAAGGCAAAAATGATTTTAATATAGAACGAAAAATGGGTTTAATATTGGCATTTTGTTGGAACTATAATCTATATAATATTGAGCAACAACCGGTGTTGTATTAACCAATAATCAATTTAGTATTCATCAGTAATAAAACAAAAATGAATTTAATATTGAAATAAAAAGTTATTTAATGTTGAATACGAATCAAATTATTAGTGATAAAATTAAATTAATTTTTTTTTTTTTGAAATTCCTAGTTAATGTGCATTTAACTTTGTAGATAAATTTAAATTTAATATTTCCTGTAATAAAAACGGACGTTATTTGGTCTAAGCACTTCAGTATTGAACTGAGTAGTTGAATCAAAAACAGATGATTTAAAGCATTTTTGAAAACAACCATAACTACTTAAACATTATTACGAGTGAAAAATATAAACATAGTTTCATAGATTTCATTATTTAAGTGCACTGCTCCAAGTGCATGAGCTAATATTAAGTCAGCTACGTCTCTCAACTTTGTTTTTATTTACTTTTTGTTTTTTAAGATAATGTAATGTATTAGCGTATTATGATGCTGAGCAGATAAAGAATAGTATTCCCTGGCGATTTTAAAACAAATGCCCTCTAAACGTTTAGTTAGCGTTCTACTACAGTATATTGAAAACATTGTGGTTGTTGTTGTAAGAAATGAATACTTAAATTTATATATTTTCGGGTAGTTGTTGTACATTTTTATTTTATTTTTGCACACTTCGTAAACAAGGTAAACCTTAGTGATGGAAATTTTCTCTGCATTGCAGATAATGTCCTCAGGTCTTTGATATAATCAATAACCACACTCTAGTCGTGGATATCGGTATCTTTGTAAAAAGAAAAGAAGAGGGGGGGAAGGGGATGCTAGTGACGTGTTCAAAATTCCACTAGTTTAGGTGTTGTACCCTGGCTGCATTAAACTACTGAAAAGAAGTGAAAAACATATTTGTTGATTTTATTTCTTATGTATCATATTCCTAAAGCGCGACGTCAAATTTTGCTCCAAGGTGTCGCAATATTGCTTACGCTTAACTCTAGCGCTTAGCAACACCTCTAATACACTATTCCACATCAAAGTGGAACAATTATTTTTATCTTCTTTATATTTATCTATAATTTTGTTCGTGCTTGCGCTTTGCTCGAAAATTCAACTTTAGATCTCTCGTTTCATCGATAATAATAATTGTCTTTTAATTTTTAAATGAACCCCATATAGAAAATAATGTAACTTTCTAAAAAAGAATTCTTTTATATATAAAAACAACAAACGCACTCTTTTTAATCATTTTTTTATTATTATTATTATTTTGATGGCAGTTGTAGGGATTATAAGGCGCCTCTAGCGGCTCTGAGTGAACGGCGAGCGCATCCTTAGAAAATGCTTTAGGTTATCTTATCTCACGTCATATTTAATCATCGAGTCTCAACTTCTTTCACAAATAAAACTAACTTACTAAAGATGGCGTTGATAGTGTAGAAAAGAAGTTTGAAACCATTTTGGATGCTCATCATTTGCTGCAAAATGACTTCATCGATTTTTTTGTTTTATTTTGCTACTTTAAAATAAACAATTTGCTATATATATTTTTTTATTAAAAAAAATATTAATAGACTATACTGGTAATTGATAAATATTAGATTTTATATTAATATAAGCTATATAGCAATTATATTATTATAATTTAGTCTAGTGATTCTTTTAACAAAAAGTTATTTAAAATAATTATTTGAGGTTTTATAAAAAATTTTAAATTCTGTATCTATTAAATACAGTATTGTGTTATATTGGTTTTGTAGCTGAATTGCTCATATAATTTTTCTTTTATATGGTACGTTTAGTTTTATAGGCTTATTGACCCTAATCCTAAAAGAGAAAGGGAAAAAAAGCCCTTTGTGAGTAATATCGATCGGTGTTCTCTATGTGTATCTCTCTCATGAAAAAAGGCTTTCTCGAGGTTCATGCGCAAATGCACGAATATATCAACAAAAAAAAAATAGATACGAAGCTTTAAAAAATTGTCATTGAGGTAAATTAATTAGTAAATAATATTTATCAAACTACCAGCATTGATTTTTTGATCATTTATAAAATTATAATAGATGTTCAAAAATATTGATTGGTTTTCGGTTTCAGTAAAATTAAGCTTGCATTTATTTATTTAATAAATAAACTATTATTATTTTTATTTATAACAACATGAAAATCCTGTAAATATACTCGTAGGAGTACATTTGGGTTTCAATATAAAAGAATTGGTTAACTGTGTTGGTGGCATCTCTAATTGTATTTTTTATTATTATTTTAATTTACTATATACTTAAATATTATTAATTTTTTAATTGCATCTAGAAATTAAATATTTGCGATCGAAAATGTCAGCTATCCTGAATATATATATTTTTTATATAACATCTAAACTTTAATGAAAAATCTGCCTATGTGGCGTACAATGTCATGTTTCGTATATTATAGAATAATATTTTCGTATAGTTTTTTATTTGGTTTATTTTTTATCTAACTACCATAGTTATCGACTTTTTTTCATTTTTTTTTCTTCTAAAAATATAATAAGAATAAAAATGCGTTATTTTACGAATGCTATCAAATATTAACCATTCAACAACAAAAACCTAATGTTAACTGTATTAAATTTGCATACTCAATATGAGTTTTTGCAAGCGTCTTCCGAATTTAATCTTGTAAACTTCCCTAAACGAATAATGTCGACTTACAGTTTCAACTGAAGAAGACACCATTTTAATATCTTTTCATATGTATTCATGCGGATCGCATGCATAAATTGCAATTTACATGCCAAATGCTATCTAACTTGGTATGTAAAGTCGGTAGGCAAACTCGTTCACTGTCTTCGTTGCATTGTTAAATATTGCATCTCTGTACATTTACTCTCGGATCCAGCGCTCTCACTCAAGCTCTCTGATTAAGCATAGGACATCAAAGTTAGCCAGAAGTACGGAATCGGCACTGACAGCACATATTATACATTATTAATTACTTTCTGATGTTTCAAATTCCCTCTCTCTCTTTCCCTTCCTAATTTATTATGCTTGGCGTTCATTTCAATACAAATAGAGCAGAGCAAATATTTGAATAAATTTCAATTTAATGTTTATTTATTATACGTTACATATTGCAGACTACTTCGCTGCTTTTCTATACGTGCCTGAGAAATTCAATAACAAACTACATTTAAAATATCTGTCATGTATCTCAATGTTCATTATATAAAATTAGTATATTCGTGGGTTGTTTCAAAGTATTATATTTCCTACACTTCAGCAGCATTTTGCTCTTTGTTTTTAAATATAATTATTGTGGTATTAATAATGACGTTTATTCCAATCTCAATTTACAAGTTAGTCAGTTTTTCTAATAATTCTTTCACAAATAATTATTAGTTATCGAATAATATACAAACGTTATTTTAAAGTTTATTATAAAATGAATACTATTAATACCGATTAAAATAATACCGTAATTGTAATATTTATAATTACCGAATATTTTTTGATAGAACAAATTTCAATGAATCTGCTTCATAAATAACAAAAACTGCATACATGTAGCAATATAGCAAACATCTGAACTAAATAAAAAATTTTTTCTAATTTTTATTAAAAGATATTAATTTTGGTTAACAATTAATTGCATTAGAATTTCTATTAAAAACTCAATTATTTTTAAATAATTATTGATTTTGGCGTTAATTTTAAGCACCATTTTATTAAGAGATATTAAATTTAAATGTTTTAGAATACAGAATGTCAAAAGTTAATGCTTTGTATTACAATTTGCTTAAACAGTATAGGCGTTCTTTATAATAAATTACGTATGTAGATATGTACAGTTTTTAATAAGACCTGAATAAAGTTTTTTTTTTGTTATTTAAACCTTAGAACTCAAACACCAGTTAAATTTAAAGTACAAAAAAAAACAACATTTTATTAAAAAATTGCTATACGGTTTTTATTGTTTGAGATAATACTTTTTTTTTCTATTTCCGCGTTTGACCTGTCTTGGTTTATCTGATTCGGACGGACAGTGTATGGTCAGTTGGTTCTTTTCCTCTCCCCCTCCCTCCCCCCGAATCCATCTAACGCAGTATGTGCAACTAATATACATGATCTGTAATGTGGCCTTATTCATTTCCCAGCTTTCAATTTTAGATAGCGTTTTTTTTTTTTTCTTTTTATAAATAAGAATTTCTCCGCGAGACTAAAATTTTAGTATAGCCTACTTTTCCTACACACTTTTTTATTTATTTTTTTTACTTGCATTTCGATTGTTATTCTTCCCGTTCGCTCATGACAAACTGAATCTTTCACACATCTCTAGTTATCTTTTTTTTTTTTTTACTTCCCCTTCCTATATATTTTTTTTAGACAACACATGTATAGTTAGTATATGCAGGCCGTGCAAAGAAGATTTTTAGTGGGTGGAGTTTTTGTATGTGTTATGTACAGTGTCTAAGATGAGACAAGATGGAATCTTATGAAAAGAGACGAAGGAGAGAGATGCTGCATCTGTCGATATATCTAGAAAGAAAAAGGCGCCAAAAAATGATGATGATGATGAAGAACAAGAAAGCGAAAATAAAGAAAAGTAGAAAACGTTATGTCGAGACAGAGAGATGAAGAAGAAAAAAAAGGAAAGAGAAAGATCTAGAGCGTTGGTATAAAGAAGAGAGTTTGAAACAACCTATAGGAATAAAGCAAATTACAGCTTCTTCTTGTTATTGGAGGAATCAATCTTGGTTGGTTGGTCGGATGAGGGAGGTTTTAGTGTAAATTACTACAAGTCGTTGTGCTATAGTTGGTCATGATGAGTGTGTAGGATGCATCTGTATAGATATTGCATGGTTAGGTGCACGTAAACGGGGGAGGGAGGTATTGAGAGAGAGAGAAGAGAGAGAGAGGGTGAGACTAAGACTAAAAGTGGGTGGGAGAGGGTGAAGATGAGGATGTTTTTATCTTATACAATAAAAGGCAGTAGATTCAGCACTTTAATTATAAGTCTAAGGAGAGAAAACTGCAGATGAAGGAGAAACCCTAAAAAGAAATCCAATTTCGTCTCTAATCGAACTATAGGGATACGAGACATTCATATATTTTTTCCCTTATTTGGGAAAAGCGAAAAGAGAGAAGCTGGGCAGAATTTTCAATTAATTTAGCTTTACGACACGTCTCTGTCTCGTTTTCTATAAATGTATATATAGATAAAAGTTTCGCAAACGACCGTGCATGTAGTCTTATCTATATATTTTTTTGAAATGATAGAGCTCGGAGAGAATGAGAGAAGAAGAAAAAAAAAATAGGAAAAAGTTGATGAGAAAGTGGGTGGTTTTGTTATTAAGAAAATCGTTTACTAGATAAAAGTTAGTGAGGAGGAAATTGGGCTCTTAAATATATACCGAAAAAAAAAAAAAAGTAGGAGAAATAAAAATATCTAGGAAATTATTAAATTACAAAAAAGTAGTGTTTCGTTTGTCATGCCTTCTTCTATTGCTATGTAGAAAATTAAATTTAGATGTCTCGTAGTCTATGATAACCTATATTCCACACGGCATTATTCTTTTTTCTTCTTAAGAAAAGAAAAGGAGGGGATCTCAAATTGATTTCGAATTTATTGATTTGATAAGGATGTAAATATTAGATTAACGCCAGAAAAACGCTTTCTTTTTTTTGTTTCTTTGCATCAATCTGACTTTCGGTATTTTACTGTTCCGTCGCAAATTTAATTCTTCATCCTTAATTTTATACTCTCTGCCAAAAAAAAAAAAAAGTCGAACATTCGCGGAATAAATTACATTACGTAAATTTTGCTTTTTTGATTTATATTGAAATTTAAAAAGGAAAATTACATTTCGCATTCAGTACGTTATTACCATACGCAAACGCACGAAAAAAAATCTCAAATATTCACCATTATTATTTATTTATTTACATTTTTTACTGTCAAAAATAAAATAAAATAATAAAAAAAAAGCGTAGGAAGTTTTTTTAACATAAAAAAACAAACTAGTTATTTACAGCTTGCATTATTTATTTATTTTATTTCTTTATACACGGTATATAAAATTATTTTTCGTAATAATTTTGGCTAATTTCCCATCCATCAGTCTATTACTTGAGCCTCACTTTTAACCTGTCACTTGTCGTACACAATTTTTAACATTAAAACTTAAGTTTTTATGAAATGTTCGTGCTCGCAACTGTACTCGCTATTTTTTTAAATTGGATCATGTTGTTTGATCTTGATTGACAGCTTTTTACAGTTTCCTAACGTTCTCTTGCTAAACTAATTTTCAAAATCTAAAGCAAGCTTTTTCCAATCGACTTATTGATTAGTTATCAATTTTTTTTTTTTTTTTTGTCATTTACTAACATTTTCAACTTTTTAAAGTAAATAGTATTAAGTCCACTGACAATACCGTTTAAGTAAGCATCAAAGGGGATAAAAATATATTTGAAAAGAAGAAGAAAAAAAGTAAATAAAAAATAACAAAAAAAAAATTATTTTAATTACCTGTTGAGGTTGTATTCTCGCATTAATTAACATATTTTCTGAGAGAGCTTATCCGTACGTTTTCCTCAATATCAACTGGATTAATAGTACTGTAAATGGGACGTGTTTACTTTCTGTATCGTTTCTGGGACGCAGCTTTTCACACTTGTAATAGGGGGTGCGAGAAGGAGGGGTAGCGAAAAGATTTCACTTGAGACCGGACTGACCTCGTCTCAGGTACAAACGTCCCTTATTTTCATAAGTGTACGTGTGTGCGTTCGAGATTTTCGCCAAAGCTCTAGAGCTTTACGTGTATGGCGACTGTATGTGGCGTTGCTGCTCCACTGACCTCTGACCTTTAATCTTCCATCGTTTGGGTCAGTCGTTTGTGCGCTCTCCCTCACAGCTCTTTTCACATGCGGTGTTTGCAGTCTTTTCTTTTATTTCCCCCCCCCCCTCCCCAATTCTCTACCCTGTATTGTAATTTATGCAAAACTATTAAGATTTTTCCTCGTTTTCAGGAGATTTTCATATGTGAGATTTTTTTCACTCGTTATTTTTTTTTCTCTCTTTGCTTTAGACTTCATTTTTTAAGGTTTTTTTTTTCTTTCTTTCTTTCACTAGTTTTTTTTTTTTTTTCAATTCTCGTTTCTTTTGAACGTTTCTTAACACCTTTTATGAAAAATCGAGCAAATTTTCCTCTTGCACAAATTTACAAGACGAAAATCCACGCGCATGTTTTTGGTACAGGGCTTGATACGATCTATAGTAGCTGTTTGCAAATCTGTTTCCCCGCCTGAATGGATGAGGTACCGAGTGGGTGGTTGGCATTCTGTGGGTGGTTGGGGGCTGAAGAAACTTAAAATTACAGGCAGTAAGGATTGAGAGTGGGAGAGAGAGAGAGAAAGCATAATAAGGGGTCTTCATTGCCGAGGGAAAAGACTTTTGAAGATTTTGATAAATTTCCTCATGTTCTTTAGATTACGTTGTTCAAAAGCAAATGACTTGTAGGCAACCGGAACGCTCGTACCGTACCAGCAATTTTAATAAGAGTTTTATCTTAGTTTTGTACGTTGCACACGCTCACGCAGCGCTTTTTAATTCCTTTTCCGTCGAACACTTGTATAAACGTTGCGATATGACCTCATTTGCAGCCAAGAAATTACGTAGGACAGATATAAGGAATTAAACGTGGCAACCGTTGCTATGGTAATTTTAAAACCTATTGATTTCATCTCTAGACGGCCAACCTAATTTCCAATTTATTAACATTTTTTTTTTTTTTTTGATAAATTTTTAAAAATGAAATTTTTTTTACGAGTAGCTCTTTATTTCTTGATTTAAAATTAATTAATTAATGTACCGTAATGAATTAAATTAATATTTTGTTCTTTTTTTTTTTTGGCGTTATTATTACAGTACAGTAATGTTATTTTTATTTTATTATTATTTTTTTTTAGTTATTTTATCAATTGCGCAAATAGAGGGTCGAGTATACTCTCTTGCACATTGATAATATCTAAGTTTACCAACAACAGTTACTATTCAGTTACTGTATATTATTATTATTAATTTGTTTCGATGAGCAACAAATTTGGGAATACAAAAAGTAATGAGTGCCCAATTGATGAGCAAATCGTTACAAAATTGCTATCAATTGGTTGTAGAATGATTCGCGATCAAATATATAATTTCTATTTTGTGATTTAAATGTACAGTAATTACGATTTATTACTTATCAAAATTTAATTTTTTTAGTTATACTAAAACGTCCATTGAAATTGTTTTCCTTATGCATAAATTTTGTACTACTATTAAATTTTCAGTTTTTTTTTTGTTTACATTTACATCTGCTGTAATTCACTTTTAGAAGAAAACTTTGGAAAACGTTTGTTATTGTGCAAATTATTGTCAGATATTTAACATTTATATTTGTATCTTTTTGTTGTTGTCTCTTTCGTTTCCGTCAAAAACGTTAGATGTTATCTTTAAAAATTCCGCTGTATTTTTTATAACACTTTTCTAAAAGTTTGATTCTTTTTTTTAAAAAAAAAAAAAGTTTCACTCTTTCGCAGGTAATTTTATCAGAATTTGCATATTACAAGGAGCGGTAAAGCTGGTAATTTCATTCTTTTATTCGTATATTATTCAGATGAAGGAGAAATGTGCTTAAGATCTGGTCTTGTCGTTCTCAGACAGCGCGAATTTGATGCGGGATAAGAAATAAACACGAAATCATGTTTCGTCCCTCTTAACTTTCTATTGTGATGGACAACTTTTCTACTTAGTTTTTCAATATTTTATGAAGGGAAGTACGATAGGCTTGTGAACGTGGTTTACATCGGGGAAAATATTTCTTTTAAATTTTTTTTTATATTTAAATAATAAAATAAAAAAAAGGATGGGCAAACTACTAAAACACGTCAACAGTTGGAGAAAAAAACGAAAGAAAAAAAAAAGAAGAGCGTGATATAGGAAAATCAGCTTTTTCTTGGCGCGTAAAATGAGTTGATGCGAGTAAGAGATGGATAAAATAAAACTAACGCCCAGCGTAACGTTGTGTTACGTACAAACGTCGATCTTCCAAACATTGACGTTTACTGAAACCACAAATACCACCCACTTTAGAAAATACAACGAACGAATACTACACACACACACACACACACATCAGCACAACAACTTTTATTTTTTGTTTAAAAAAAAAAACTTTATTTATTTATTTATTTTACTATAAAAATTTGTAAAATGGATAGGAGATAGAATGGGCTAGATATTCATCCGACGTTGTTGTATAAGTGATGTTGAAGAAGGTTGAGTGAATGGGTTGGTGGGTGGAAGATTTTTTGGAGCCAATTGTTAATGTAGCAAAGTGGACACGGATGGGTCTGGCGTTATTCGGAGATAGAATGACAACCGTGTGCTTTGCATTTTACAATATAGATTTTCAAGGGGAGCGAGAGGATGGAAAAAGTGGGTAAATAAAAGCAAGCTACACCTGTCAACTATCTTTTCTGGATGGTGAGTGAGGGAGGTAAGGTTTGGGTGGTAGTAGTGGTGAAGACGAGACACTGAAGAAGAAGTGAAAAGTAAGCATTTGTGATACAAAATTGCACTCATTCGCATTATGCTATACTCGGATTCATTTATTGAATTGGATGACAATTTGAAGATTGCTTACTCGGCAAGCGTTTGGGTAGGTGGGTGGAATGGTCGAATTCTTACTTGACACTTTTTATCTCGCAAAGTCCAATAAGCGAACATCGTGAACGAATTACACAGGGAATATCCATCTCGTCACAATTTTAAGCTTTTATATGTTAAAAAGTTTTTACAATCTCAAAAAAAAAAAAAAAAAAATTCTTGCAATTTTAGTAAAGAAATTTTTTTTTTTTTTTTAACAATATGCCTTTTTAGAGCTTATTCAGATGTCAAGAAACTTTGGTATTTCAGGATGCAAAGCTTTAATTTTTTACGACTACGTTTATATGCTTTGAGTTAAAATATGATCTTTTCTATTAGTTTTGTAGATAAGTCGTAAAAATTGCAGCCAAATTGGATAGCTTTATATTTGGCAGCAAAATGGATGATATCATAAAGTACACACTTTTTTTATTGCTGAAAATATGATGAATATGGTAATTCATGTTTATGTTTAAAAAAAAAATTGTCAGTGTATAATTAATAATGTTTTCATTACAAGAAAGTTAATTTTCAACTGAGTTTTTATTGTTAAAAAATAATTCAACAAAAAGTTTTAAAGAAAATTTCTACCGATTTTTTTATTTTCGTCATTAATAGCGCGTTATATTTCTTCATTATTGTAGATTATAATAGAAATTATCGATTGAATTTTTTTTTTTTTAAAAATGTTAATTACGATGATGTTTGTTTACGGCATTGGAAAGGACGTGTTAAGCTGATTTTTTTGATTCTCAATCACATTCTCTTATTTGATGCGGTTGGCTACTTTTGATTTAATTCGAGTTATCGATCATTGTCGCATTTTTCTTTTTCTTTTTTCACTATAAAAATCGATTTAAAGAAACGAAAAAGAGAATCTAATTTAGAATGTATTATTTATAGATGAGCGATTTGACATTTCGGCAATCGTCTACATCTAACACGTTCATCGATTTTAATCGGAGACAATCGATATAAATAGCCAAAGAAAAAGTTAGCGTCAAAAAAGGGCGGGGGGAAAAATACCGATCGTAATTAACTGATAAAGCCAAAAAGTCGTAAAAGTTGGTTTTTGAGTTTCTTCTTTAACTTTATTGACTTAATTTTTAATATAAGTGCGATTGGATTTTCCCCACCCCTTCACTTTCTTATTTTCCCAACAACCACCCGACTCAACCTCTCTCTCCCCCTCCCACCCTCTTTTTCTGAAATTGACTTTCAATCTGTCATCTACATGCGGCCACACTTTCGGACAAATCAATGCGATTTATTTTCTTTTTCATTTGGAAAACCTATAGGTCGTTGCTATTCTGAAATGTTTAGATTGGGCGAGTGACGTCAGTGGACACACTCGAGTCCAAAATCAATTTCAACAGCTACTCCAAGCTCAGATTTCTGCATTTCTTTCGCTCTGAATGCTTTGACAACTAACTTATTCTGCTTCCAGCTTTTATTTTGCAGATGCGAAATATGATTGGACAGTGCTAAGTTTCTAGGCCTGCGCCTCCTTATTCTATGGATGTATAATTTATATACAGTAGATTCCGCTTAATTGGGACACATTAGTACTTGACAATTTTGTTCTAATTAAACGTCTGATATTGTAAAATGAACATTAATCCTATATTTTATAATGATGTCTGAGAAATTGGTCAAGAGTAATTTGACATTTCTGACATTGATACAGTTTTTAAATAATAATGGTCTGTATGTGAGAGATATACAATAATACTTGATTTTAATATTATTTTGAGTTCTCTACTAATTTGTGATTGCAAGTTCCCACTCTCCTTTCTTTAAACTACGATAGGTTATTTAGCTGGAAATTTCTTATTTTCATGCTTAAAAAAATTTGTTGTTCCTAATAAACGATATAAATTATGCTTATTTTTAATGATTTATTGTGGCGATTTGCATGGTGTCCGCTAGATTTGCAGAAATTGGAATTTTGTCTTCAATAAACGGGAAAAAAAAGTAGGCTATGTGCACTTTCTTGATGTGATTATGATTTTAAAATTTGTGCTTGTATATAAGCTGTTGTCTCGATTAAACGCTGTCCACATTAAACGGATTCCACTGTAAAAAATATTAAATATATATATATTTTTTATTAAAGCGAGAGATCGAATATCTTCTTCCTCTTCATTTCTTACGTTCGGTATCCGTTCAAATTATACGCGCACGTATAGCGGTACGAATATAAAATATATGGGGATAAAATACGGTGGAGTATAGCGTAGTGTAAGAGAATTGGGGGAGAAAATGGGGAAGATTAAGGGAAGGAGGGATGAAGGGGGAGTGGAAGAAGAGATGCGCTGTGAGTTAGGAGAGGAGTGTCATTTGGAGAAGAAATAATCCATGGCAACCAATTGCGTGGTGCATAGAACGTGTTAAGGGGCGAGGTGTTGGCGGAGACCGGTAATATTATAATACGATATTATAATGAAGTCGCGCATAATCGAACGCCATTACGTCGCTACGACGCTCTATAACTTCGCTCTAATAAAGTTTAAAAAAAAAAAAAATTACAAAAAAACAGGGTGAATCATCACAATTACTACGTCAACAATAATTATTCTATTTAATTATATTTAAATGCCAATTTGGGTTCCTAATTAATTTTATTTAAATTAGAATAATTTTGAGTTGTAGCCGAACGAAACGCATTTTTACATTGAATAACGTGGTAAAACAAATTTGTAATACAGTATTTTAATTGTTTTTAAACGATAATTTGATGTTTTAAAAGTAACTTTGGTTAAATTTGCATTAACTTATTTTTATATTTAAAATATGAATTAAAAAATTAATTAATTTAGATTACAAATTTTTATTGAATTGAAAATTAGAATATTCATTACACAAAATAAATTTATTTTTATTTTAATAAAATGTGCATTTTTTAATTTTTAATAGTTATTAAATTTTAGTTTTTTTTTTTTAACTTTAAGACGTACATTTGGATAGAGAATTGAATTGGAAAAATTTTATTTAAACTATACCCTAGTTTTAATTTTTTTTTAAAATGGAATAATAATTTACACAAAATTATTATCTTAAATGAATTTTAAAATTTGATTATTGAATTATTTAACTACTCTTCAGTTAAAATATAAGTTTTATTTTAATATTTAATTGTATTTTTTTTATGGCTTTAACAGTATTTGCAAAAATTCCGTTATATTTGATTTATTTAAATAACTTTGATATTGATTTCAGGGATATTTGTAACAATGCTATGCTAACCCAGTAGATACATAAAAACCCTCTTCATTTTAATCTTTTGAGCTACTTTTTCTATCATTTCTATGCCTATCCGGAATCTCGAGTAACAGATGACCTATCGATGATGTCACTCTTATAATATTAAAGAACCTCTTTCTTTTTGCATTTCCCCCTTTTTTTCAATAGTTGTGCGGCGAAAATGCCCCTGCGCACAATGAATGGGCGTGAAGACATTTTTTGGAAATATGAAAAGGAATGTAGGGTGAGTTGGGAAAAAAAAAAGAAAGAAAAATGACATTGAAACTCTTTTGGCACCCGGCATGCACCACGGGTCACCAATTTACATTTCACCTGCTTTTCTTCCATTTCGTCTCATTTAACCGGGATATCTAACTCCAATCACACACGATTTAGCTATTAATATCCCTTTTCAACTTAAATATGTCCCCATTTATATTTTTGCATGTAAAACTGTCTTTTTTAGAGCTTTTTTTTTTTTTTTGAGGCGTGCGCGTGTCGTTGCTTTCACGTTGTAAATTGTAATAGTGATTGAATTGAGAATTGAAATCTGTTTGTAAAAGAAGTATCATTAATCACGTTTCTTAAGCTATATATATTCTAGGGAATTTTTTTTTATCCGCATTCTTTTCAATCCCGGTAAGAATGTGAAATCTGCGCGGCTCTGACTGGATTGGCAATCTGATATTTTTCAATATCGATTTGCAGTACATTGATATTGATATAACCGTGTGTTAACTTTGCAGCTTAATAAAATTAGAAAATTTGAGATAGGCGAAATAAAAAAAAAACACAGTTTACGAGACGTGTGCACACGATTATTATACAGCACCATCTGTCATTTATGTAATTTCAACATGGAAAAGAAAAAATATTTACGTCGATTTTATAAACACGGTTAAACTATGAACACGTTTAATATTATAATGTAGGTGTAGTATCGGCTTCAATATGTGTCAAAGCGCGACTTTATATTAGTTTTTTAGTTTATAAAGTGCTGTTATGGCATCGATAAGCATTCGAATGGAAAGTTTGGAACCAAATTTCGTTTTGCATATGCTTCGACGAGATAAGTATGGAAAACAAGGTAGCATTTGCCGTCGAACAAATAGTCAATGATATTAGTATTCTAAAGGTAAAAGTTGATTTAAAAAAATGTTTGATCAAACTTTAACAATATTATAACTTTTTTTTATTATTATTTTAAAGAAAATACGGCAATAAATTATTAAATTTTGAAAACCCATCAAAATATCTCGAACTTACGAGGTGAATTTATACTCCTGAAATCATATATGTAAATAGCCTACATTTCACTTTAACTTTTAAAAAAGTTTAATCAAACTTTGATGTTAATTTTGTTTGTTAAGAAAATACATTAAATGTTCAAAAATTATTTTTCAGTTTTTTTAACCTAATTACTGTATTTCATAAGCAAAAGGGGCGTATAAAAATGATAGGTATAATGTGAACTTTTGCAAACTTTTTTGTTTTGTTTTCTACAAACAAAACTTATTGAATTTTGAAAACTCATCAAAGTATTTCAAAACTCCGTTAAAGAGTTATGGTTCAATATGATATGAATCTGTAGCTAATGGGAAATTAATTCAGTTGTTTGTGTAAATAAGAGTGAGCGTTGCATTTAAAATACAGAAAGGTTGAAATATATTTTTTTATGACCGTTCGGGTTAAATTTTGTGTAATGAAAGTACTAAAATGGCGACAAAAGGAAGCCTAATTCCGAAAACAAGGCAGTTGACCAGTAAAGCCGAGTGTTTGGAGGTGGCGAGTGAGGAATGAAATAACAAGAAAAAGGAGGAGGACTAAAGTGAAAAAAGAAGAATATTGCGTGGGTGGAGATATCGTTTTATGTTGTTCTGCTTTTATATAATATTTGCAATTTCATATCTGAGAAGTTAAAGGAGGTGGAGGAGAAACATTTGAAATTACTTTGCTTACGTTGTGTGTGTGTTTTGAAGGATGGATAGAAAAAGTGAGAGAATTTTTTTTTTTGCTATGATCTATCGATAGTGTGTCGGATATCTTTCCGTATAGTGCGTAAGAAATAGTGTTGGTTGGTGGACAGTTGGCAATTTAGATGTAACGGCGAAGAAAACGTGATCGTATAAATGAGCAAACATGAAAAAGTCGAAATGAAATGTAGGTGACCGAAGATGAGTCAAATAGCTTCTGCGCCTGCGTACTTGTTTGTTTTTGCACAAAAATATGAAATAAGTAAACGTCAGCTTAAAAAGTTGACCAACATCACTATTTTTCTTTGGCTATAAATTTGTTGAAGTTTGGCTTTTTTTTTTTTTTTGGAAGGATTGAATTCGGAATACTAATTCGTTTGGCCATTATCTGCAGGCCATTGCAGTGACACTTGCACAAAATGGAATTGTAGCTAAAAAGAAAAAATAAATAAAGCATTGTTCCCAACCGGCGCCATACCATTTATTTTCTTTATTTTTGTAAATAAAAATAGTGCATAGTTTGCATTTTTTTTCTGCTTGCAATAACGTCACACGCTTTATCATTTATTTATGAAAACAAACTACAGTACATTGTAGTTAATTAAAATTCTAAACTTTCGAATTGTAAACTTTTAATTTGTAAATAGAAAAGATTTACGATAATATTTTTTAATATTGCTACCGGCAATTTAGTTTTAATGTAAATAATCTAAATAAAAAAATTTATTTAGATAATTTTTAGTTTTATTTATGAAAAAAAATGTTAATGCAAGTAATTTTACTTAATATTGTAAATTGTTTTTTTCTTAATTTTATGCAAAATTAGCTCAGAGAATAATTTAAAAGTTGTCATTAATAAATTAAATTTCGTTCATTGTAATTTAATTAAATTATAAGAAATGGATATTTATTTAATTAATTAAAATTTTAATTTTTTTATTTTATTTTAATTAAGAGTGCACTGTTTTATGTAATTTTTTTTTGACCATAAAAACCGGGTATCATTTGGTCCCATATTGCTAAATTTGAGCAAGTCTGTTTTGGGAAAAGCATTTTTTTTAATGGTCATTTTCGATTCTCTTTCTGCTCTATTGCATTTTCAAATGTTTCCATTGATAATAAAATCGTAAAAGCGGATATTTTAAACGATAACTGTGTACCTCAAAAGTGTATAACTTGGAGTTGTACAATATATTCCGCAATGATGATGATGCGGTTGTGGATGCGATGTACAGAACTGTAGAACTCTTAAGCAGACCGGCGCAGCGTATCTTGCACCCACTTTTGTTTTTGATTCGCTCTTTCGTATACTACTTTAACTTTTATTTTCTCCCTCCGTTGTCGCTTATCACGTATAACTTGATTAGTTTTTCAGATATACCGGTATATATTGTACTGTATAAATTATATACCGACATAGCTAGATCTCCAAAAACTTTTCTTCTTGATATTATTATCACCTCACTTCTCTTGTTTTGAAGTATATACTCTATTTTGTAGTTTTCTTCAATTTTTATTGCATTCTTTTACGAAAACATCATCTTTTCTTCTCATCCGCGGATGAGGGGGGTTTGCGGGTGGGGGTCATTTAAAATTGCTGTTGAGGCAGATAGATCCAACGGTTGTTTTTCTACACTCCCTCTCTCTACACGGTATACTTTTCCCTATCACCTCACCTTGTATACTGTTAACCTAAGGGTCATTTAGTCTTTGTTGCGTGTCTTTGGGTGTCAGAGAAGGAGCCGTCTTCTTTAAGAGAAACATGTTGGTTTGTATACAAGGAAAACGCTGCAAAGTTATGTACCCATTGCTAACTACCCAGGCATGAAAATGCAATCTAGAGAAAAGTGTAGCTATCATATAATGCAATAGCTATTCATATAATGCATCTGATAGATAGGGATGTAATGGTTACAACGTTTTGGTGGGAAGAAGAAAAAAAAACTGTTTTTAAATTAGAAAACCATATGAAGTGTCGATTAGTTTTACAGTTGAAAGCTTTTTTTAAATTAGAATTTAAGTTGCTATTCGTGAAATGAAAGATTATTTTTAAGATTAATTTTAAGTAAAAAAAAAAGTTCTAAAAAAACTTTGTTTTAAAAACTATTTAAGTTTCCTTACATTTTTATTTACCTACAATATTGAATATTGTATTACATATTCTTAAACTATATTATAGCAATAATTGATTTTATAACTTTTCATAATGGAAACAATTAGCTGTTTAGACTCAGATAAAATGGAGAAATATATTAAGATAATTACCGTAATAGCAAGATTATTAATAATATTATTAGAATTACAGTACATGTACCGGTACGGCATAAACAAATATTATTAATGATTTTATTTAATATGTTTGATAAATATCTTATTAGTTATTACCGAATTATTTGCTTAATTCATTCTAAAGTTATTGATTTCTATTTTCTAAAAGTTTGATCATTAGTGAAACATAAAAAGTTTGGAAAAATAAGAATGAAAAATAAGAACGAAAATAAAATAATAATAATAAAAAAAAGAATCTGAACAATAAGGGATAAAGAAAGAAGTAGAATAAAGAATGAGCAGGATGAGTCAAGAAATATGTCGGAAAAATTTAATAACACAAAAAATAGGCTCAGCACTCTCGAGTTTTCAATAACGGACGACCAGTCAGTCACAAATATCACAATGAGAAGGGTTTCCGAGATGCACGAATTCGAGGGTTACTTATTTTTGCATGTTATTGGTGTTGGCAACTACATGTACATGGGATTGCATACGTTGATCTAATATGTACCGGTAGAATAAAAGAAAGAAAGAAAAAAAAAAAGCATAGTCGCTTCATGCGCGAGCTTAGGGCATTTCCAAGGGAAACGGATGGAAAGTAGAAGAGCGAGGAGAGGTAAAGGTCGGCAGGAAAAAACGACCTGGAAATTATAAGTAGATGCCGAAGCAATTTATATTAGCTACTCTAGATTTTCGGTATAAATATGTATGAAAACATGGTGACATTTTTGCTTAAATTGCGCGTACACGTGCAGACAACAGTTCTATTACTTTTGGGCCAAGAAAAAAGGACTGTTTGCATCATCTCTATTTTAGCCAGTTTGCTCGTTATTCGTTATCGGAGGGTAGGCAACACCCACTTTTCCGAAACAAGATGATGAGAAATAAAACGTAAGATAGGGACGCACAAAGAAAAGTGAGCAATTTTGTATTCTCCATAAGCTGTAGCCGTACTTATGTACAGATGAGGTGTACACTTGGAAGACGAAAATACTGCAAAATGGAAAATAACAAAAACGTATTTATTTGCTAATAAGGCTTGCTAGTGAATTTTTTTTTTTATATATTTATATATTGGAGTGGTTGCATAGGTGTTTATGCAAGAAGCGTATGGAGAGAATGGAAAGAAAAAAGTTTTTTTTTTCTCGATCGAATATTTGGGAGCTGTATATATTTTTGTGCGTGTGTATAGGTGGACTAAGCCTACTTAGATATAGATGTGTATGCTGCGCAAATGGCAAGAAATTTTTTTTTTTTCGTTTATTGCACAAAATTGTGCTGCCAACTGGTGATGCGTGAATGCAACATACACACAAAAATGCCCTTTGCATCCGTCATTTAGATTTGAATGAGTTTTGTTTTTTATTTTTTTATACCCGCTTGTCCCTCTCTCCCTCCCACTTTCTACCCTTCTAAATGTAAGCCTGCACGATGGGGAAAATAAGATGAGGAGTAAGTGGGGTGGGGGATGAATTTTCGCCCACATTTTCATTTCGTTTATCGATTTTTCTGTCTTTATTTCCTCTTCCACCTCTTTACGTTTCCTTATCTTTTTTTTTTTTTATTATTTTATTTTTGGGTGGACATCCAGTTAAGCAGAATATATGTTACAAATTTTACATAAAAGATTGGTTTCGTTAATGTTTCAGCTCCTTCGTGGATAAAACACACGACTGACTGCTGTGTGTGTGTGGCCCATTATACGCGTGGGGTTATTTCATCTAAGCTCACCCACCCCCATTTTTATTCCACCCTCTCATCTCCCTCCCTTCATACTTTTCATATATTCCTCCCGCTTATAATGCTGGCCGTTTTGGATTTAGAAAATTATAGATGTGAAAGTTTTCGAGATATATAAATTTTTACGAGTTTTTGCTGTATATCTGAAGGGTAGCGGAATGAGGAGAGGGAGGGTGGGGGAGATGCCGATATTGAGATTAAGTCGACCGTTTCAAAATGTTTGGGATCTGGACAGATGTCGCCGTCTACGTAATTGAAAGGGAAAACATTTCTGTCAATTAATCAATTTGACGTTTTTCCAAATACGTCGTCTGGACAAACAACTTTATTTTAACGTTCCTCTGCTCGCGCATTGTGGTCATCAAAATGCATTACATTTTTTTTTTTTTTATTATTTATTAGTTTTGGGGGCTTCTTTTAATTAAAATTTTAGATTTCCAACGAAATTGATGTTTTGATATGTCGCAAGCGTAGAAAATATTTAAATTTGTGTACATAGCTTTGATTTAATATGTTTCTTAGAAACAAAATTTGTAAGTTGATATTATTAAGGGAAAAAATACTTTTAATACTCCGAGTATTAATTAAAGAAATGGTTAAATGTTTTTTAAAAAAAGTTACAGATAGTGAATCTTGACTATGGGCATCATTTTACTCTTTTATAATACAGTATAATATTATTAGAAACCCAATCAGAAAAAAGTTTTTGGTTAATTTCGAAAAGAAATTGGCCCATAAAAATATTTAAGTTTGTTTGCATCTTTTTCAAATTTCATTTTAGCATAAACAAAATTGAATTCTGAACCAAAATTAGAAATAAACTTTAAAAAAAAAATCGAAATTAATTAAAAACTATAATTTAATTAAAAATAAGGTTTAAAAAACAGCTTAAGTTTTTACGTAATAACGTCACTGGTAGTTGAATATTTACTAGTAGGCTTATATTATACAGTACGAGTAAATAAATTGATATTTCTCGTACTTTATAAACAAAATTTTGATCCGATTATTTTTTTACGCATCAAAAATTGAATATTTGAATAGAAATAAGAAAAAAAAATTATTTAAAATTTAAACCGAGATTAATTTTTTTTTTAAATAAAAAGTGCCGGGTAGCGAGTGGTATTAGATCGCTTAATTAAACTGGTGATGGCGTTGCCATAGCAATTGCATCAAGTTGAGTTATTCGATGAAGAGGAAAAAAATTTTCTTGAAGGAGTTGTATGTTTGCTGAAAAGGAAATAATACAAGATACGACACTAGGGTTGGCAGGGTCTATGTAGACTATGAGTTGAAAGAAAAAGAAGAAAAAAAAAGTCTTGTTAAACCCTGTGAAATGAGTTGAACGTATAGCGTAAGACTAGAGGCTTTTTCTGACGAACAAAGATGCATGATGGGAGTTGCGCGCATCAACCAACCTTGCATCTTATAAGTGATCAATGAACCAGAATCTTAACTCCTCCAAACCTAAGATCGTTTTTCTTCTCTTTACTTTTTTTTTTTTTTTAAATACAGGCGAATTTACGCCGTATTGAAACTCCCTCCTTGTTTTCAATCTAATGAGCTTCAACTACGGTGTATCGATTTTTTTTCCTTCTACGTTGCCGGCTTCTTTAGTTAGTTGCGTGTGTGTATGTGTTGTTTCGTCTTTAGGGCCATTACATTTTCAAAGGGCTTAAGTAACATCAGCATATTTATCGAGGCTTTGAAGAAGGAGTGCGGGGGAGAGCGAGAGAGAGTTTACTTTGCTTCATTTAGAATGAGGTGCTTATCTACATAGACCACTCAACCTTATTTATACTCAGCCATTTTACAACCTTTGTTTGGTCGACCAGAAAAGAAAGTTATTTCAAATAGATTCAACTTAACGATCTAAAGCGAATTCGCGCCATAACTTTGAATGGGTGTGTTATCTGTTTATATTAGAAATGAAATGAGGTGATATAAAAAGTTGAGATAAAGTTTATTATTAGGATGGGTTCATTTGCATAATTAAAATATGTCGGAAGTATAATTAAATTTTTAACAGCATTTCTAATTTTCTTGAAACTTTCTTTTCATTTGGTTTTTATTAATTTCAATTTGATAAATGTACAGTAATTTATTTGTTTTTTCGATATTCAAGTTGAAATTAATTAACTTTTCTATAATAATCAGAAGCCAATAAAAGTGGAATTTGCATAATTAAATGTACCGGTACATGTATTTAATTTTTCCCCCAATTTCCCAATTTAAATATGTACAGTTAAAAAATTGTTTACTGCAGGAGTTACTGCATTGTTTACTGTATTAGAAACCTATAAAAGTTTATGGAACCCTTGAAAATTTAATTTACATAAGCCATGTTGTGCATGTAATTAAATTTTTAATAGTTTTATTTCTTATTTTGATTTGATCGAATTTTTTTGTTTTTTCTCTTTTGAGTTTTGTTTTTTCTATTTATTTTTTTATTTAGATAAAGTTAAAGGCTTTTTCTATACAAATTTTATTTCGTGAGCACGTCATTGGCTTGATTTTATTGGAAGACTGTTGTTTTTGGTATCCGATATATGCAAATCGATATTTGCATTATCGATCGGTTCGGCACGCAGAAGACGCCGGGAGATCCGAATTTGAGTTTACATAGAAATGGAAGATGATCTGTAGGGTTTGTGCACGCTTGATGAAATTCCAAAATTAAGTAGACATAAAATGGCGGCTGTGTACGTATGTACGATTTAATCTATCGACATCCAACGAGCTTTCTCATTTCGGATATGTTTATGGACGGAATTTATGGCGCTGGTGAAAGGTCACCGTAATGATCTTTATGACGGTATCCCTCTGTTTTCGAATCTCTCATCCCTCCTGCCTTTTTTCTCCCTCTCGTTTTTTTTCATTTGTCATGCGTCCAATTCTAAATAGAATTCAATGACCACGTACACACGTTTTATAGAGGGGCTTTACAGCGGCAGAAATGCATTTTCTTAACTTCACTTAAATCTCTTGCATTTTAATGTCCTTTCTCTCTCTTTTTTTGCAAATCTGGCATTTCGTTAGGATGGAGAGATAGAAAGATAGGGTGGTGAGACATTAAATATAATCTCCCTTCGACCACCCCTCTTTCAGACTTCAAAACCTTTGTTAAATCCGCCACTATTTTTTTCCAGATACCGCTACGATCTTCTCTGGACATTTGAGAAAGTATTATACCGGTATATAAAAAAAATCGATAATGCAAATTTGATAGTTCACGGTTCGTTTTGATGAATGGCTACCGCTTCCTGAATAGAAAGTGCATTGTTTAAAATTATCGTTTCGCGATAATTTAATTTAAAAAAGTGCTAAAATTAAAAGTTATTTGATCGAAAAGATAAAAATAAATCTTTTGTTAACTATGCCTAAATAAGAGTTCGGTAAGAGATTGTGGTACTTTATTTTGTAAAAAATGCCATTAAGATGAAACCCATAAAAATTAAATTTTCATAAATGATTTAAGTACCATTTTTTTTCTTCTATACTGCTCCAATAGAATCATTGTGAGCAATAGTTTTAATTTTTTTCAACGAAACCAACAAATAATTATAATTTCGTTACGGTGAAACTTTTTTTATAACTGACGTTTGTTGTTTGGAGGTTATCATACATAAACACAGGGGTAATTTTTAATGCTTTCTTTCACATTCGCTTTTCCTCTCCATCTCTCTGGCTCGCTCTCTGTTCCAAACCATTTCTTTGACTATCTTTATCTTATAAGATCATTGAAGTTCAGCAGCGCTTGGGCTTGGCAAGTAGTTGGATGGATGGATGGATTTTAACTACTTTTGGGTGGATGAATATTCTGGTCTTTCCAGGCTCTCTGTAACCTCTGTTGTCTCTAGAAACGTGAGTTAGAGCGGTCAGGATAGGGCAGCAAAAACCAAACTAACAACTACAACCCATTCTATTTCTCTGGTTTTCTCTCCTCAAGTTGAATGGAGGAGAATGAAGATTACCGAGAGTTTAAATTGGCCAAATTTAAACTCATCTATCTCTGGCAAATGCTTTCTATTGAACGGTATGTAGGATTTGCGTGGGTGAAATGAGGGACGAAAAGAGGAGATTTTAGCCTTTTTTTTATATATCCCCAATTTCTATAACGGACGTTTTGATGATCGGTTTAAGGTTTCGAAGAAAACTGTTCTGATTAAGGAAGGATTGTTAAAAGTTTCAAATTTGAAAGACTGGTCATATTTCATCGAAACTTCTGGACAGCTTTTTATCTCATTTTTTTTTTATTCTCACATTTTTTCTCCTCTCTTTTTCTCTTTCTTAGCGTTTACATTTAGAACTGTTATTATTTTAAAATAAATGGCGTTGGTTGCACTTTGCAGCTCCGAGGTGATGAGACTGGTCATTTATAAATGACTAATATTTTTCCTTGTCAGATTTTTTAAAGGCGAAAATGAGATATTACATTGGAAAAAGAAAGGAAGGATGAAAATCACATTTTATTAAAAATATAGTCAGTTTAGTGCAAAATAAAAATCAGTAAATAACGAAAATTAATTTGTTTAAGAAACTTTTTCCATAGTTATAATATTATTACTGTAATTATCTCAAGTAAGATATTAACTGATTTATTTTTATCACATTTATGAACATAATTATATACCGGTATTTATTATCTTACGATAGCATTTGCTGAAATGCATTATGAGCAAATATTAATTCATTTTTTTATGAGCTTCATTAAACGGATAATTTTTGAAATTAACGTTTTAAATCTGTGATTAAAATGTTGCATTATTAAATTTGCATAAGAACAGAGATATTACTTAATTTATATAAGAGTATTTAAAGAAAATAATATTAATTTGAATACAAATAAAATAAACATTTGAATTTTATAAGAGTAAAACGGTTTGAATTTTTTTATTATTTTATTATTATACGTAATTCCAGAAAAAAATAAAATAAACAAGAAACGAAAATGGTGAAATTTCAATAAAAGATTGTCAATTCTAAGTTCTAAAAAAGTTATTTAAGTTACAAAAGAAAAAAATTCTCTAAATAAAAAAAAGAAGATATTGTTGTTTTGTTTTTTTTTTCTAGCGCGTTATTTTCAAGCCTTAATTTAAGCAAACATTGCTGCTTCAGTGAAACAAAAACACCCTCGTATATTGAATTACAGGCAACTTTAGTTGAGTGTATATATAAAATTCTCGTACAATGTATATACTGTATATTGCTCGACTTTTCAGTACAGTATTGCGATTAAATCTGTATAGAGAAGCGGAGTGCAATTTGCAACTTATAAAAAATCGAGAAATAGACGCTTGAACGCTCAAATTAGAATAGACTATACGGTGTGGCCTACTCTGCAATACACTATTGTAGTATGCGCATATTGCATTACATGTACAGTACCGACTTGGCAACTGGGATAAAAGGATGAGAGAAAGACTATACCAGGTAGCGACGTGCGTGTATTTATTTTAGCTGTTAGTGTCGGCATCGCATTTAGATTTTGTTGACTACAAGTTCGTCTTTCCGACACTTTTTCTTTCTTTCTTTTTATTTTCGATTTTTTTTCTCTCTCCTTTTTTTACATGCGTGAATTCACTTAAAATTTCTGCGTTATTATCTTGACGAGCCATGCCTAACAACCTAACGCTTGGTGACGCACGAAGAATTGCATTCTGGGGAGGAATTAATGTCACTGTCGCCAGAAGGAACTGCATTGCTCGTCTTTTATGTCAATTGGCTAAATAAACTCACATCATCAAACAAATAAATTTTAATTTTTTTTTTTTTTAAGTTTTAAAATTGAGAGAGTACGGAAATTAATTATTAGGAGAGGTAATGATGCTTTATGCTATTTAGAGTAGGGCCATCACACAATGCATAGATGCATTGCGGTGAAGCTATAAACTGATTAATGCTAAACTTATTGCTCAATATTTACATTAATTATTGTATTACTGCGATTAATAAAAGTTTAGATTTATTATATGGATAACTATTAAATATATTTTTTATTAAGATATTTTATAGAAGAATTTGAATTTAGTTGAGTCTTTATTATCGATTTTTTTTTTGCTTGAGTTTTGATTCTAATATACGTGCTGCCATCTATACGTCTAGTCTTGAACATTTCCTACAGAGCACCAAATTTAAATACAGTAAGCTAATATTTATTTTACCGTACATGTATTATAATTTATACTCGTTACAAACGCTAATTTACTTATAATAAATTTACATTACTGTCCTTTAGAGTTATTTAAATTTATAATATTTCCATAATTAAGTTTTTTTAAGTGAAACTAAATTAATGGCCAACTACAGGCTGACAATTAACAATTTGGCTGCTAGACCTTTTTCATGGAAGGAACAGTAACAACCCAGAAAATTTGAAAAACATCATGCAGTCTTCTTTTAAGTTAGTGTCTTTTTTTTGCTAATTTTTAAACATAGATTGCAACCGAGGCTGCAATGCAAGGTTTATATTATAGGTAGAGCCATTAGAACCGTTTTTTAATTGCTGTTAAAATATATTTTTCTGCCGAATAACGTCATCACAACTCTTCCTTTACAGGTAATGCCGCTGATGGCATTATTTATCTTTGATAACTTGATAAGTTCTTAGCTATTTAAATAATGCTTGGCATTTTTTTTTAAATAAAATTACAGTACATGTTGGACATGTACTGTATGTCTATTTTTTTTTTAAAAAAAATAAAAAATTATGTCATTTTTTGAATAAAATTAATTCCTTCTGTAAAAGAATATTAACATACTGTACTGGTATTGTGTATTTTTGATTTTTTAAATGAGCGTGTTTATAGTTGTCCTGTAAATTTTTCTTGTCACTTTTTTTTAAAAGTATTTTATTTTTTTAATATATGTATTTTTTAATTATTCTTTAATTTAAACAGATTTATATTAAAAAATAAAAAAATAGTTTTTAATTTTAAATTTCATTAATGCACTAAAAAGAAAAATATTTTTCTGTTTGGGGTACAATCTTATTTAAAACTGAAAAATTTTTACCGGCATATTAAAAATTTAAGATTAAAAAAAAAATAATAAATAAAGAAATGGTAACACATTTTATACATTGAAAATAATATAATACTGTATACATGTACTGGGTCTTTCAAAAGGACTATACCGGTTTCATGATGCAACATTTTATTAATTAAATGTAATAAACAATCTCAATAAAAACACATGTTTTCTGCACATACTCAAGTTTATTTGCTGTTTAACAAAAGTTCAATGTGCCCCACTCTGCCGAACAGGCAACAAAAACGCGAAAAGTGAATTAATTCTCCATAGACTTTCATTAGCATAATCCCGATCCTCTGAGTCGCTATGACTGAGTTGATCGCCAATGTTATTCGATTTTTAAGGTCACTGAGGTTGGTGGGAAGCGATGGAACATAAACGCGATCTTCTACATATCCCCACAAGAAAAAAATCAAACATGGCGAGGTCTGGGGATCTCACTGGAAGGAGGGCTCCTAATTTCTACCAAACCATCGCTATGGCACTTTTTAATTTAAAAAAAAACCGCGATCATTCGATTTTTTTCTGAAAGTTAAAAAAATAACTGAATTTATGAGGGGAATGGTAAAGCTGCAGCCTTCCCGTGACAGTCATTTGAAACTTAGAAAACTTGTTTTTCAAACGAAAATCATTGTGCAAAAAAAAAAAAAAAGAACAAAACTTGGACACAAAAATAACTTTTGCGCCCCATTCCTTAAAAAAATATACAGTAGTACTTTTTTTTTTCAAAATCGAAATTATGGAAAATGATTCGAAAACAAAAATTACGTTGGACGTAAGGGCGTTTGCGCAACTGATTTGACGCGCGGTTTCAAACTTTTGTTAAAAAAGGAATGTTTAAGCTTTCAAATCGTTGGCAAAAAATTAGTGAGTTTAAAGGAAGGTATGTAAAGAAAAACTATAGGTTTCACTAGTGTTTATTAATAATTAAAGAATTATTAAAAATAAATTACCATTTTAATTTGAATGACTCTAGTATGAATAATTATAACAAAGTCGGGTCCTTTTTTAGACAAAATAATAAGATTTTTATCAATTTGTCTAAATTTTGGTGGCTTTTTGCGTCCCGTCCCTCTAAAAAGAAGCAAGATACCAGCTTGCGAGGCGAAAATGTTTTCGGGAAAAAAGACAAATTTTGACTTTTTCTTTCTTGCCTGATGTTTTTGCCGGAGTGTTGTTCCGGCTCACTTTCACTCCTGTCTATTCTATCGCTCATTTTTTGGTGCCGGTTTATCTCGATTTTTCCGTTATTTTTTTCGTTTTTGATTATTACCTATTCCTAATATTTCAATTTTATTTGTCCATTCGATTTTTGCGTGTGTTTTGCTTAGCTTTTCTCTTTGTTAACTTTTTTTTCGTTCTGTGGAATTTGATAATCTTTATTTTTTCTCCCTTGTCTTAAATCTATCTAAGATAAAAAGTTGTCAGTAAACGCAATAAAATGAAATAAATAAATCCACCTAACGTCTAAATGTTTCGCTAATTGTCCCTGCACCTACACCTCACCCATCGCTTTACAAATTGATAGGATTGTTTGACCACTTTCGTTTTTCGCTCAATCCTTTCGCTCCAACATACAAGTCAGAAGTGAAAATGGGCTTGCCACTATTGTTTCCAGGTAGGCTTATTATTCATTATTCACGTGCCCCATGGAAATGGGCAAAAATTGTTTAAAATGATTTCGAAGTTTCCATAGGCCCCTTTTATACTTCTAAAAAGTGGCTTTAGAAACTTTGAAATCATTTTAAACAATTTTCACTTGGAAGAAAACGATATCTCACGATTTTAACTACAAGTTAACCTGCAATGTAAATTGCGTTCCAGATTGCTTCGCAGCCTCGGAACTGGATGTGTAGCCTATTCCTCACCGGCCTTTTTTCAGTAACGATTAAGCCACTGCGGGGCCCGTAGCAAACGTTGCCAAAGGGCTCTAGGTTTTGTATGATAGGGAGGGGGGGGGGGAAGCATGAGCAGATTTCTAAATTTTCACCCTGTAATTAACCTAGCTATTTTTTGGCCGCCTCCAAAAAGAGCAAATTGTGATGAATTTTAAGCGCCGAGCTTGCGAAGGGCGAAATTTTTTTTTAAGAAAATTCACACAATTTTGTATTCTAAGCCGCCCCTAAAATATGAATGAAAACCAAACTTTTACAACATAACATTTTCTGATCTAAGCGCGGGGCCCCCAAAAGCGCTGGACCCGTAGCATTTGCTGCATTGACTACTATTGTTAATCCGTCGCTGCCTTTTTTTATTAGAGGCAAGTAACAATTTTTTTTTTTTTCCATTTTATTTAAAAGAAGTGAGATTTATTTATGAGGAAACCACTAATCTACGTGGAACACTTTATAAAATAATTCTGAATACAGGTATTTAATTAAAATGCATGAATGTTCTAAAACGTTATCTTTTATTATCAAACAAATGAAATATTTAAAATTTTATTTAATAAAGAAGAAGGCCTATAGTTTTAATCTTGTAAATTAAGCAAAAATAGAAATAATAAAATCACGACTTTTTTTCTTTTGATTTTTAATATTTTTTGATGAAAATTATTTTGCATTTCACAAAGTTTTGCACTGTTTGCTTTTAACTGAAAAATGAAATAAAACAGCCTAGTCTTGTTTATCTGACCTGTGCATAACATCCGGCATTTTATAATATTATCAGACATCCAAAAATCATTGCATTTTGAAGAAATGGAACTATTCGAGGAAGAATTTCAGCCTTTTCAGGAATTTATTGAAACTGCGCAAAAGCCTATTATGGGTGATGACATACTTGTAATACATTATACCGGTATTAAATTGTGATCAGTTTTGCAGTTAATTTTTTCTGTTTTTTGTTGTAACTTGTAAAACATAATAACAGTGTAATCTATAACATTGTTTGAAGTTTAATAGATTTTTTTCTAAAGTTTACTTTTAATATATTATCTTACATTTTCGCTTATCCGACGTTCTCCCGGCCCGTTTATGTCGGATAAGCGAGAATGCAGCTCTAATGTATTCAATTTTAAACACCCCGCCATTTTGACACTGAAGATGTTATACGGAGTTTTATAATAATATTGAAAAGAATAAGACGGAAAATTATTTGCACATATTGTATGGTCAGACATGTGTAATATTTAAATGATTTATTAAAATTTTATTAATTTGTGCATAAACTTTGATTAATAATTTTCATCACGAGTGAATATGACGACAGCTTCAACGCGCTCAATGAAAGTGTGTCACTTCCTGTTGTGCAGTTTCGCCCATTGAGACTGAATGATTAGTTAGTCAATTTCAGATGATTATCATTTTCAACTAATTAGTTTTGTGTATGTAAGTCGTTTATAAAAGACATGGCCGGTGGTTCTACTTCTCTACAGGTATATTTATGATAGTATTTATTATTAATTAAGAGACGTATTATCTGTATTGGTTTTCATTATGAATACAAAATCATGTGACGGATCGATCATAAGTTGTCAGTGTAATATGCTGCATTATAGGTTTTGAATTTCTTATATTTACTTGAAATTTGGTGTATACTGTGTGGTTTTACTTATCAAATACGATCATTTCATGTCGTTTTGCTTATTACCGATATAGCTGGGGGGGGGAAATGTAAAAAGAGAGAAATGTTGGGCTTTTCCTTAATTACGAAATCCATTAGTCTTATATTATTAACCTTGTATATTTTATAATATTTATATTAAAGGTATGTGTTTATTTTATTGTTAGAAAGCGATTGATTTAGTAACTCGGGCGACCGAAGAAGACAAGAAAAAGAATTATGAAGAAGCTCTTAAGTTGTATGAACATGGAGTAGAATACTTTCTTCACTCTATGAAATGTAAGCATAAACAAGTTTCATGTCGTTGGTTGAGTTGTAAATAATGTTTAACCTGCTTGTAACTAAATAGATGAAGCTACAAATGACCGGGCAAAAGAATCTATTCGAAGCAAATGTGTATCTTATTTAGACCGTGCTGAGAAACTGAAAGCGTATTTGAAAAAAGATTCTAAACAGAAACCTGTCAAAGCTGGAGAAGGATCGAAGTATGGTTGAAAAAGAAATAATTGTGCGGCATTCAACTAACTAAATTTTTATTTTTATAGAAAAAATGGTGATAGTGGAAGTGACAGCGATTCCGATAATCCTGAAAATAAGAAATTACAAAATCGTTTAGAAGGCAAGTGAATTCACTATAACAATAAAAACGAATTTAATGTGGTGATTTCATTTAGGTTTCTTATTCTTTGC